>APFE031156067.1:53204-98225 GCA_000404065.3 Pinus taeda | reverse complement strand
GGTTAATCCAAGGTTTACCGTTTGTTAATACGTGAATACTCTGGCGTCGTTCCCAATGAGGAAGGATTGATTCCCACACTGGTTCGGACACAATCTCGTGCTTCTCCTTTAAGAGGAGCTTTCCCAGAGCATAGACGCAACAGTTGGATTTTTCTCCCTACCTCAAGATCAACTACTTGTTTGTTTTACTGTCTTGGAGAGTTAACTGAAACCTATTCCAAGACACCAGCCTAACTAGATTGGTGGAAAGAGCCCTAAAAATGCAAAAATTACTAGATAAATTTTAATAAAGCGCTGTGTTATTTAGGCTGTTATTACTCAAAAGGGTAAATGGATATGAAACCAATGGTGTTATGACCCGACCCAAAACTGAATGTAATCGAATATGATAATGTAATCCTTTCAATTCGATGAATCCTAACTAAAGTAAGGAGAGAGTTTCCATTCACTTCCAACAATGCAAAAAATTTATCACTAAGAGAAACTATAACAAATTCTCTAATGCACTAATTTCATCAAGAAAAACTAATGCAAATCAATTCCAAAATAGTTTTTTTATTTTTTTTTTGTGTGTTAAAACAAGCATAAAAATATGTAAATTCATATCAAAGAAAACTGATCTAAATCTACAATTGATTGTTCAGAATGTAAACTATGCAATTGTAATCTATGCACAATTTACTTGAAAAGTATGCAAATGTAATCTATGCACATTTTTTATTCATATTCTGAAAATGAGAATTCTAATTATGCAAATGTGATCTATGCAGGAGAATTCTCAAACACAAGATGATTCTAATGTAATCTAAGAATCAATCAAGTGCAAGTCGAGAAAATTGGGTGAGAGTTCCAAAGATCAAAAATAAAAACACTCAAAGGCGATTAACACTCATACACAATTTAAAGGAAATAAAATTAATAATTTCTCAAAAAAGATACTCAAAACACCCAATTTATAAAAGCTTAAAACAGGAATGCCATTGGAATTAACCCAAGAAAAGTTCCTGACAAGTCACATGCAGATCTGGGCAGAGGCTAAAAACACATAAACAAATCCTAAGCTGATTGAAAGAGAAAATCTTAAGTTTTTCAAAATTTTGACAGGGTCCGCAGGCTCCCAGTTTAGCCAGGTGCAGTAACGCTCTGTGTGTAAAGAAAAAGTGCGGGTATGTACGCACTGTGCTACAAGAAGAGGGTGCGGTCCTCTCCCAAAAATATGAAAAACAAAAAAAAATAATCCAAGATCTACTAAATCTACCCAATTCCACACACAACAAGCCAAAAACAGAAACGAAAACACAGTTTCTCAAGTCAAAGTAAAAGCAAGGAAAACAATCAAGTCCCTAGTGGAGTCGCCATTTTGTCATGCGGAATGAGTCAATCTTGCGGACAAGATAGGCCTTCCTAGAATCTAATGAAGACCTAATGACAAACAAACCAACCAGACACTATCTTTCTCTAAATGCGCTTTATAAATAATGGTAAATAAATGTGTTTTAAGGCCTACCTCATGTCCAACGCAAGTTTGGAGATGCCTTTTCTCCTTTTATCCAAGTAAGTTCCTTTGTCACAAACCTGCAAGCACAAACAAGGAAAACGATTAAATAGCACCTGAATAACCAATATTATAAAAAATATTTAACATGAAAGTCAAGGAGTCCATGAAACAAATAACATGAGATACTTGTTGAGAAAAATGAGCTTGATTGTATTAATTCAAAAGGAGAAGAACCTTACAACCTTTGGCTTGACACTGTACAAGCTCCTCCCAGGGTCCAACAAGAAGTCTCCTCTACTTTGACAAGCTTCACTCACTCCCCAATGAAGCCAAAAAGGTATGTGATCTCTCCCTTAAGCTCAAATAGGAAGTCTTGATTTCACTAGCATTTACCCTCAAAAGTTTAGCTTCTTAACCTCTCTGGCCACTGACCCAATGCCTCAATTTATAGTGCAATGGAGATCAGTTACCAGCTCCTCCTTCAAAGGGATAGAATCCTCCTTCAAAAGGATAGCTCCTCTCAACAAGGGATTAGTTCCTCCTATTATGGGATGCATGAACCACTTGGAGCGAACAATCCACGTAACAAATGCTTCTAGAAAACTCTAGAATTAACCCAAGATGAGTTTTTTAAGATAAAGATTGCGCCTATTGACTTTTACAGGGGTACGCACCCTCCCCTTTACATACAGAGCGTATAAGTACGCAGATATTCTTAACAAAATGTGCGGGCCCGCAGGCAAAAGTGAGAGAAAGTGCAGAACCAGAGTTACATTGCTTTTTTGATGTCTTTCTCTCGTTTCTAAAGCTTGTTTTGAAGAGCTGAGGTTTGAGACTTGCTTAGGAAGCTGGTATAGGTGGTGATAGACCTACACCAACTGCAAATAATCAAGGTGACGATATTTTTGTGTAACAAGTATTGTAGAAATACAAATAAATAAACACATAAAACAAGAGATACATAGATATACATAGTTCACCCAATTTGGGCTACGTCGATGGAAAAACAACTAGTCCTTCCTTTTATATTATCCAGCAAAATGAAGAGATACAAACTACAGCGAATACGTTGTAATTTCCTCTTCAATCTCACACAACCTCTTCTCTCTCTCACTCAAAATAATAATGATAAATAGCCACAATAAAATTCCCTCATATAAACCGAGGGTTGCCTTATAGGGAACAAAACCTAAATTAACATAACTTTTACCATCACACCATTCACCTAATGAACAACCCATATCAACTATGAAATTAAAAAATTTCGCAATGCAATTTCAGATATATTTATAGCTTCAGGGGCCTGCTAGCCCCCAGACCCCACATCTGGGAGGGACAAGCCTATTATATGTAATCTATGACTACAGATAGAAGTATCTTCCTTAGACCCAGTGACCTGGTCTAGAACAAGAAAAATCAAAGACTATAAAGATTTTTTTGAAGAATTGGAGAATGGAAAGATGCTTACTTGTGGTCCACCGCAAAATCTTCTCTCCTCTTGGCTTTCCAGCTCCAACCATAGCTCTGATTTCTATAATTATAACCTTCACAAAAAAAGAACACAGGCAAAAGATCTAAGACATTTATATAGCATTATCCAATCATTCTATTCAATGGATTAACATAGCATTGAAACACATGTACATAAACATAATATAACACATGTAGGAAAATGGTATACTCTTTGTATTAATATGAAAGGGAGAATGATTACAACCAAAAGTGGAAGTTGATATTATAGATATCCTCCCAACTTGTCTTGTCTTTCCTTGCCACAATGTACAACTCAAGGTTTCCCTAATGCATGGGAATGATAACTCTCTTATGATCAAAGAAATAACATAATGGTACAATTAGTCTCCAAAATCCAACCCCTAGCTTGTGGATGGCAATAAATATATAGGAGAGGATGGTAGTTTAGGATTTCTTATCCATTTACTGATCTAGGCTTGAGATCCACTCTTGATGGAAGGATGATCTCAAGGAATAAGAGGTGAAAAACTCCAAGGTAGGGAAGATAGGACTCGAAGTTCTTATCCAAGGTAAATGGTTGTAACAACTCCTGGAAGCTTCCAGAAGAGGAAGCTTTGGGATTCCTTTTATTTTTCCCAAATTTTAAGAATCAGCACCACCCTAGGAAGTGAAAACTTGCTCTAATTAGAGTAGGTGTAGAAATAAACACCCTACCACTGAAAGCACATCCCTAAAGGCCCAGGGCGTGCTGGGCCATAAAAGAAAAGATGTGTTCATGCATGTTGATTGATGTAGTTTGTAGGCCTATCGACCGGACGTGACAAAACGGCCTATAACAAGCCCCCCCCCCGCACTCACCCCCTTGCATGGAAGGTTTTGTAGTCCTCCTAAGGTATACAACCTACTGAAACAAGAACTTTGAATCAGGAAGATAATCAGGCTACACACCCAACAAAAAATACCTATGGATTTGAGTTTAAAAATGGATGAAAAAGGGATCTGCATGATTCTATAGGTTGGTGCCTACACAATAAGGTGTTGGTGATTCCTTTAGGTGCGTGCCTGAGAAACAAATAGGGGTTAGTGCTTCTTGCAAGTAGAGCTTGCAAATCATGGAAGTGGTGGTTCCTTCAAGTTTGTACCTAAAATTCAATTGAGGGTTGGTACCTTCTACAAGTGGGTGCTTTCATATTAGGTAGTGATTGCTTCCTTCTGGTTGGAGCTTGTAAATGTAATGTAACAATAGTTTGGAGATTGCATTTGCATAAAGAGCTAAAATAATATTTGTTTTTTTTCTCCCTATGGGTTTCCACGTACATCTAGTGTCTCTATGTGTTTCATATTTGTGTGTTTCTTATGGTACTGGTTTGTGAGTTATGATTTTCTCATTTGGTAAATTATTGAATGTTTAAATATTTTTATTAATTGTTAAAAGAGGCCATAACAATTATTCACCCGCCCTCTCAATATTATCTTAGTTTCCATAGTGGGCACTGTGGGGAAACAAAGTAAGGTAGAGTAAGGACCAATAATTAGATGTCAGGTTGAAGAATTGGAGATTCATCTCATGAAGCTTATTAGTCATGCTTATTCTAGGATTGCATAGCTATGGATTATAATATTCTCTTCTGGATTATAGTCTAGAGTCCCTCAAAAATCATGGAGTTATCTCAAAATTTCCACCTATTTCTTTCCTTCCAAATAGCCCAGAGAAGAAGACTAGCAAGGTGGATCCATATATGATTGAGGATCAAATTATGGTTTGACCTAGGAGGATCCATAATGGATCAGAAAGTAAAGTCCTCGAATCTCAACAAAACTAGGATCAAGTTACAGAGCTTGTTGCAAGGAATCGAACAATGTAAAAGGTATCTAAATCCAAGTCTGTATGCGAAATTTATGCTCAATCAAAGTTGTGGCCAAACTTGAAGAAAAGGACATGATTTAGTTGTCACCAAATAAATTGGGAGCATCTCCAATTTGGTGGTGTGGCCAAAACAATGGTCAAATTTTGTGTAGGTCTAATAAATTTAGCAGAAGGTTTAACTTTGGTAAAATCTAGTCATATTGCCCAATATGGTGGTATCCGCTAAGTTTGGTAACACAAAATTGGCCCAATAGTATGGGGCCATGTGTCCAAATCAAGTGGTGCCACATGGCACCCATTTGGTGGCCAAAAGGGCCTAGTCAAACCAACCCAGTTGGAGGCATTCAGTGGTTATGAGTGATTGTTTAAATATATCAACAGTTAATGTTTTCAATGATCGGTGGTTAGAGTCTAATGACAAATGGTTCAAGAAGTTCCCAACTGCATATTTATTTTATATATAAATTGGGTTGGTGGGGATAGGAAACCGTGACCTCCCTACCAACCCAATGCCTTGAGAACTATGCACCAACCAACAGGCCCTAGTTAGGGGATCTATTAAGTTCGCCCACTATGAATTATTTAAATACAAAAAAGTTTATTCAACCAATGGGTGGAGTGATGAGAAGAGGAGGAACCACAAACCCAAGTGCATGGAGGATGGTGGAACCTCAACCAGTGAGAACCGTGATGTGACAGAATTTTGTAGTGGAACCAGGAGGGTGTGATTTTTGAGCGGGGAATATTCCTTAGAATATTCCCATGCATAGTTGGCTATGGAATTTAAAGATTCTCTTGGGGTCAAGAGTTGACATAGGTATAATATAGATGATTTATACTCATTTTAAATAGAATTTTGGCATGGTTTCAGTGGTGCAGTCTATTTGTGGATCTGAGTATTGAATCTCAAGGCTCATGGAAAAGCCCACATGTTTCATTAATTTTTGGACATGAAGTTTGAGAAAGAAATGCACCTTTTATAATTTGGTCATGTTTATAGTCAAAAGTCTCAAAAGGACGAGACAAACCTACTAGTGCTATGATTTTTGTGTTTTGAGTAGTGGATTTTCAAATCACTCTGAGGATTGGAGGTATAATGATGTATTTTTCCATGTACTCAATTTCCATTTTGCTGATATGAATGAAGATGCCTCTCCACTATTGGAATAGGGCCCGGAGACGTAGTCCACATTGGACAAACTCTATTATCAAATATTTTGTGCATTGTCTTTATAGTCTCCTTTATGTTGCTTCTTGTTTAAGTATTTTCATATATGGTTTCTACATGCTCTTTTCATGAAATTCTGAAAACATGATAGAAGAAAATAGCCCAAATCGTGGAAGGAAAGGACTATGCAATGGTCGATGGTGTTGGAAATGTTGAAGGAGTCTCTATCTGATTTTGTGCAGTGTGGACATGAGGACATTCCATATTTATTGAGAGTAGGAGCATGCATTGAATATATGCTCATGTTTTTTCATATTCCTCGAGAAAAGAGTGCATCAAGAAGAACCTGCATACTCGAACTTCTAGATATTATCCCAAGTTAGTGTTTTCTCTTGGACCAAAAGCCAGAGAAAGATTGATACTTTAGGCCATAACTTCCTCTTCCAAATTATTTTCTAGATATTAGATTTTCTTATTGCTTGACATCCACATTCCAAATTGTATGCTTTGTAGATGGGAGAAGGTGCATCGAGGGTTATATCCCTATCTTTATTGTCTTCTTGGTGCAAGATGGGGATACATATTTGCTGGATTTACTTCTAGAATTCTTTCCATAGTTCTTCTCGAGGCTCATGGGTCCAAATTTCTTGTGGCAACAACTGTTGCTAAGGTTTATTGTAGGTGAGAGCTACCTTATAATCCTTGACTCTAAAGTGGATGAGCTCAGTCATGTGTAGATGAAATTGTTTAAGGTATTTTCTTTCTTACAATTTGGGGAAATTTTGGTAAGAGTCTTCCCAAAACATGGCTGAATGACCATTCCTAACTTCCGAGAAGCAATGTTGTTAGATGGAATGTATTCCTTTTTTAGCTAGGTTCCATATGGATGATATTATTCAAACATAGGATGATAAAACAAGGTTTTGAAAAGGGATTTTTGTTGCATATTTGTTATTCCATATCTATTTATAGAGGTCAAATCCCTATTGAATGCACCACCACCAAGTTATAGCTCCAAGGACTATCACTTGAATTAATGGGTCTCTTATGCATAGGCATCCTTACAGCCTGGGTTTACACAGTTTGTCCCATGAAAAAAGGGCCCATTTATTCTATGACTCGGCACCTCCCCAGAGGTAAGAGAACTACATATTTTATATGGACTTGAGAATGGAGCTACGAGCCCTGAGAGGAAAACAAAGATACTACAATAGAGCCTGTAAGACAAAATTTAGAAGTGACATACATGTCCAATAAATGAATTTGTTGTTGATTTTTGTGATGATATTTTCCCACAATTTGTATTTGAGAGAGCTATCCACTAGGGTGGTACCAAGGTATTTTAAGGGGATTTTATTGTTTTGAAAGATGAGTAACCTAGCTAAGTGATATTGAACAACCAATGGTATCTTGAAGAATAAGACATGTGATTTGGCCTTGTTGATTTCCATGCCATAAGAAATGGAAATGTCCTCGAAACTTTTAGAAATACCTTTGGATTCCTGACCTATTAGAGCTCCCATACCCACAACATTGTCCATCAATTGTTGGTGTGAGGGGGCAGGACCCTCTCCAAATAGTGTGATATTTTTAATTTTCCTTTATGAAATGACTGATTTGATCGTGTGACCTAGGATTTCTACAACAAGAATGAAGAGGAAAGAAGACAGGGGGCCTCCTTGTCTAATGCCATAAGTGCTTGGAAGGAGATAGTGGGGGAAATGTTGAGTAATACGGAGAAAAAAGCTAAGGGTACTAAATTTTTTATCCAAGTAGTCTAATCTCCATCAAGCCCAAAGGAAAGAAGGATTTGGAGATGGCAGTGCCAATTTAATTTATCAAAGGCCTTGGAAAATTCTAGTTTTAAAAACATTCCAGGATTTTTACTAGATTTCAAGGAATGAATGGTCTCATGAGTGACAATGATCCCATTAAGAATTTGGTGGCGTTCCACACAACCAATTTGTTCTGCAGAGATGATCTTAGGTAAGATGGGCTTGAGTTGGTTAGCAATGTTTTCAGTGATTAACTTGTAGATGAAATTACACCATGTTATGGGTTTGAAACTACTTGGTTCTTAAACTTTATCCTTTTTGGGTATCAAGGTGAGGAAGGTTGCATTCAAGGCTTTGAGTATAGTTTTTGATTGTCAATATTCTTCCATCACTCCCTAGAGGTCCTTACCCATAATGGACCAACAAACCTAGAAGAAATATGTCATGAAATAATTAGGGCTCATGGCATTGTTGAGGGGCATGCTTTGACCATAAATTCTACTTCGTCAATGGCATTGTTGTGAGGCATGGCCCATTTTTATTTTTTGTGACTTTAGATGGAATATTCTCCATGATGTTGTTGATGTCCTATGATCTATTTGGATTGGAGTTATTAAAAAAAATTGTATTTCTTTATCCCTATTTTAACTATTTTAATTCTAAACAAGATGTCTTCTTGTTGTCACCTTCTTTTAATAGAGGACATGGGGGTGACCTTTGATCCACTTATGTTTCCACGAATCATATAACCATTCAATATGGTCTCTCTAGCATAACCACACATTTGACCACTACCTAAAGGCACCCCCAAGGCTCTAGAGAATCTCTTATGGGAATTGAGCCTTGCCCAATGGTGAAAAACTCTTCAGTTTCCATAATTGGATCGAACCCATTTAGGAAAATATGTTAATATAATTATGAATAGAAATTGATAAGAAGTTAATTTTGGAGATCTTAATAGAACTCTAAATTGATACTCATTAATATTTAAAATAAATTTTAATATATCAAACATAGTAAAGATTAGTATTATATAATATAAAATCCTATATAACATTTTTAGCACAAAATATTATTGTTTCAATTTTATCTTCAATTTGTTGGAGATAATATTTAAAATATATCATTAAATAAATACATTTTAATTATAAAATATTTTATTATTTTTGTTAATATTACCATGACACTCTATCCACATTAATAATATTCTCTACTTTCGTAAACAAGTTTTATATGTGGTTCACGAACCCCGAAGATTGGTGACTGCTACATCCACATAATATTTGTACTAGGAAGATCCATCTAAATGGATCACTTCCTCTATCTCAACGACAAATTCTAATCCCAAGGGTGCCGAGAGAATTGAACCTGTGACCGCTCAATAGCAAATTTGCTTTTAATGACAGAGACTTGACCAATTGAGCTAACCATCAGATCTAATCCACTTTCATAAACTTATGCAATATAAAATATTATGATATTTAAAAAAAAATCAGTATTATAAATAATCAATTTTCGTTTTCCCCGATGGGGATGATATCATAGTTTGAGAGGGTGTCTTGGAGGTTTAGCCCTCCACCCCATGACGTGATGCACATTAATGAGTAGGGGACATCGCTCATTCCCAATATGCTTCTACATGCAAACCCCCAAATGATCATTTATAGTTATTTAACCATACATGTAACCTTATTTTGTGTTTTTTGTTTGTACATCTAGAGCATAGGCAAGGTTGAGGAGCCAACCTCCCTACTACTAGTGGAAGCACAAAATTCTCATGTTGTGAAAGGACCACATATATGGGTGTCCGGTTCTTATGCGGAGAGGTTTGTGTATTGTCTAGTATTGGTGAACTGGAGGTGGGAGTGTTTTCTTCGTCGGTGTGTGGAATTCTTGTAGTGGTCTCTAGATTTTGATAATGCGAATTGATGGGGAGTAATCACTAGTAACGCAGACAAGGAGGCTAAGGTTGATTCTGTCTTATTCTTTATTAGTCTATTGTTTTTTATTTCTTTTTTTTGGCATTCAAATTATGTCTTTGGTAATCAATTGGGGGTTATGGTTGTGCCAAGGTTGAGAAATATTCTAGTTATATCAAGTCTTGGGTCTAGTATTTTGTTGCGTCAGTAGATAGTGGGGAATCTTGGACTATGTGTTTCTTGTTTCATGTCTAGTCGGTGGTTTCTCATGACAATTATACATAATTGGGATAATGTTCTCTTACCCTCCTAGTATTATTCAAAATTGCATAAATATTGTAGGACCTGTTTTCTAGTTGGTCATTGGCTTTGTATTTGATTAAACTTCCTAGTGATAGTGGGATCTATAATGAGTTGAATTGCTTTGTGGGGACTAATCTTGTGATTCTCTTGAGTAGTGTATTCTTTCGCTTATGTGGTATTGTGATGGATTTGTATTGTGTGGTCTGGTCCCTAGTAATGTCTTGTCTATGCTGTTTTCTTGTTACTTTTGAGGCCATGATTCCTTCAACTATTGTTACGGGTGTGACCCCCTTCTTGTAGCCATGCCTCTCACGCAACACATGTATTGTATGAGGTGGGTGGGGGAAGTAGCGAGTAAGGCCAACGAAGGGCTCGACACTTTTCTCAGTACTCTACAACATCCTATTTTAATGTATTTCCCATGGAGCTGGGGAGAGAAGTTAGAAAATTGGAAACTTGTGCAAGAATGGAAAGACAATCCTACTCAAACTTTAATATTTTGGGCAAGGTTTCTTATCGGGTTCCAGACCCTGGTCACACCTAGGGATGGAAAAAAGTAGTATCTAAACTCAGTGACTCTACACTAAAAGATGAAAAATTGTTTGGATTGGTCTTGAAGAATAAAAATATGGAAAGAAATAATGTGTTTTCTTCTCTGGAGAACATCAAGAGGATGTCAAGGAACCAATGCTTCACCTTAGACAGGATGGACACAACACTGGCCCATGTTTGGGCATATTCACTATGATTTAGACACTGCGACACCTCCAGGATCGAGTGTTAGGGACCTCATCTCTTCCTTTGAATCTGAATGATGCTCATGCTTGTTAGTTGATTTAGAATTCTACAATGTATTGTCATGATTTTCCAACATAAAGAACCTTTTGGTAATATAGGGCTAGTTTGATAATTTGTTTTTGCACTGTGAAATAAACAAAAAAGTTTTGGATTGTGTACTCCTATATCTCAAAGAGAAAACGAAGAATTAATCAATTAATAAATGTAATAGCCATATATCTATGAGTTATTTTGATAATATAAAACACTTTAATCTAAAAAATAAATTCCTTTCAACTTATTATAAAAAATACTTCAATTTAATTATTTATTAAAAAATATTAATGTAAAATTTTAAAATAGACCTCCAAATAAAATAAATTCCAAATAAAATGGACACCTAAATATTTTTCTTCGCACCATAATAATAATAATAAAGTTATATTCTTCTTTATAATAATAATAATGGATTTACTTTTCCAAACACACGAACCTTTTAAATAACAATAAAACCAGTTTTTAAATTATTTAAACTTTGTGAGAGACCTCTCCTATTGAGTTTACGAACGCATAAAGTTTAATATGGCAGCCTCCACTCCATTTACTTTCCGTAAGTGGCAATATTTTATTGAAAGTCTGCAAATTTCAAAACATATTTAAAGCTTCTGAATTTTTTTGCCTTGTTCAATGTACCATTAAGCAGTTGTGGTTTATATAGTTTTTTTAACAATGTTGAATTTTTTTAATTAAACAAGACAGCTGCTTTTGCATATTGATGATGTCAATCCTTATGATCATATATATAATTTTGTGTTTCATTGACCGCTTGATTTTATTTTTTTTCCTTTATTCGCGTGGTGGCTTGAGCAACTCCACTCCTAAACGTACATGAATGTCAATTTATAATGATATCATAGTTATTGAGGTAGATACCAAAAAATGGTTTTGGAAATATTTGATTCATAAGATATTTTTAAATTATTAAATACAGATCATTCATAATCTTTTTGACTTTTAAAAATGAAACTTTTAGAAAGCTCAGGGTGATGTACAGTGTGGGTTTGGAATGTAGTTGTGACATGACAATTAACAATGGGTTGCATTGGTGTAAGCTTTATGGCAATTTTTTGTGGTTATAATGAGACAGATATAATTGGATGTGGTAAGGGGATGACTCTTTTCTTCACTCATTGGTGAATGTGGCTTTTATATGTAAAGGAGAAAATGTCTATACCATTCTATGGTTGACCCCTTGGGGTGCACAGCCATGGCCACCACCCATCTCTTAGTTGGTTATTGGCCACCACCCATCCCTTGGTTGGTTATGGTTATCTACAAAACTTCCCAAAAAAATTACTTGATCACCATTTGAGCTCCCTCACAAAACAATGTTTTTAGATTATGATATATTAAATATTTTAATTATTGCTTTGAAAAGGTATTCTACAATTCGATTTGAGGGTAGTTGTGTGATGTATCTCTTTATATATATAATTAAAAAAGCAATGTACATTATAATAAAAACATAAACTAATATACATATTTTGTTTGTTTTTAATATAATACCATTATGCGAGTAAAGATATTTGACATCTACTTCTAAAACAAATAAAATATTAAAATGTGTAATTTAATATCAAATGTAATTTTTTATTAAGTTTAAAGAGATATAATTTAATTAAAAATTATTATTTTATTTTTCCATATAAATATTGTTTATAAAGTTTAAATATACTTTTTGAATATAATGTGTGTTTATAATAATGATCAGTCCTAGCCTGGCAAACCAAAATCTTTAAACTTTGTTTATGCATATAACCATGCATTGCAATACACAGAAATCCAGCTATTATCCCTATAAAGTTAAAGCTTGAAAGTTCCAGACAATACATATGCACACAAATTACTGAAATAATTATTTAGAAAAAATTATTTACAAGAGAAATCATGGCCTATTCATGGCCTCTTCTTCTTCATACTCACTCATTCTCTCTCACACTCTCTCTGATTTTCAATGCCTTTGTGGCTACATACTTATAAAACTTAGCATGATCTAGAATCACTCAACTAAAAGCTCTAAGGCTCTACATGCAATGCATACATATGGAAAAAAGCATCTCCTCAGCTTTATTCCATCTTTTTCCCTGTTCTAAAATAGAAAAGCTTTCCTTATCACTTAATGGTCCACATCCATTCCTTTTATGCCTAAAAGCTCTCCTAGTTTATTTATTTTGAAAATATCTAATTAAAAGCCTAAATATTAAAGTTACTTGGAATTTAGGAAACTAATTCCACAATTGCATGACCCCTATGTCTATTATTTACAATAATTTCCCTTTGGGCTGACTGCTCCCGCATCATCCACCCCCAACTTCGAGCTCACATGCCACCAAAAACTGATCTTGAAGGTTGCTAAGCAGATTTTGGAAAAGGGACTGTCTACTAACGGTTTGGACAGTTGAGTCCCCTAGATTTAGGAGACCTGCTAGGGCCCTCGTGGTGTATAAATGATAAGGCCTTAGCCTTCGTAAGGGACTTTTCAAACCATTGCTTTTTTTTTCACTACAGTGCTGTCACCTTCAGCTCGTTTTCTTGTAGCCATTTTGGCATAACTTTTGATTGGTGACTATTTTTTGATAATGATAAGCAGTCCTATTTTATATCAACTTTGAGTTCTCTATAGGATCCGTAGCTCTTAGGTTTGGGCCCAACCTTAGAGCCCAGGGCCTCCTTTATGTACTATTATCTTTCCTTTATGCATCGTTGTTTTCCCTTTTATGCATTTGCAAACGTATTTCTATTAGGCAGATTAAGTTGTGTTGATTAACTAGGTCACTGTTTATGAATAGAAATACTTCATATGTTTCAAGTAGATTGGTAGGATAATAATAGGGAAAAAAGCTCCAGAAAAGGGCCAAAAAACACTTTTGGTTTCACCTCTTCCTCATTGGATCAGGGGCTGGAATTGAAGTAACCGTGTTGTCCCAAACAAAAACACTAGTTTGCTTTGCCATGCAATCATTAGTGTGTTGTTTTCATTTGCAAAAGTTGGTTATGTGTTCAGATCTATGAAATGTCTCATTGCATAGTTGATATATATGGTTCTCTTTCAAATAAAGTTGTTGTTCATTCACTGTATTGTTAGCTAGATTAGATTATCTAGGACTTTGATTACTTGCAAGACTTTATTGGTTCAATTGAAAGTACATAGTGTAGAGCATCTCTACCACTCTTTCATCCACCCAAGCTTCATCAGAGCCATCTATTCCATCTCCTAACTAGGTTCCTCGTCTCACATTTGTCTTCTTGCCCATGTAACCGTACCCTTTTTGTGCAACCATTGTTTCAGCCTTCTTTGAGCCAATTCTACCATCTACACCTTCTCACCACTCCATCCACTAGTCCCTGGGCCACTTCAGACCCCTATCCTACCTCCATATCCATTCATGCATCTTCTCCCACTCACCCATCCTCCAAAATCCCATTTTTAAACATCTTGTAGAAATTTCTGAACATCCTGTAGAAATTCCTAAACATCTTGTAGAACCCCTACAGACTTCCTGTAGAAGCTCAAAAATGAGGTTTCTTGGTAGGAAAACTTTGTGAAACTCTCTAGAAGGGTGTTAAGGACTCCTTAGACCCTCTCTGAACCTTCCCGACCTCTTCCAAGCATTTCTCCTCATTGATCCACCCCTGCACAGTCAAAAGCAGTGAAAGCATATGCATGATGAAATTGACGACTTAATCAAAAATAAAAAAAGATGTTTTCTTCAGATAGAGGTAGTCTAGACACATGTATTTTACCTTCATAGAAATAATGGCATCTCTTTCATTGGTTTTCATTCTCTTCCTTGCATTGGTAGGACTAGCTGGTAGAATTAGGGTTTGCTAGGGTTTGCGCTTTCTTTCAGTTTTCAATCTCTTTTCGCAAATATATTAGCTTCCTTCGAGACTAGCTTCTATCCATCAATTAACAAGATTCTTCTCAAAGCTCATAGAAGTTGGCTTGAGCCCCTACCGAACTTATGCCAGCTGACCAAGTGACAGCTGCGGCAAGAGCTAGTACTTGTGCATACAACACCGTCGCTTCCAAGTTTGTTACGAACTACCGGGTTGATAAAAGTAAAGAAGGGAGTCCCAGGAGTTTTAGCATTATTGCTGCAATACTCAAGCCCACCACTTGCATGCATGTGACAACTATTATTTCATATAACTGAGCATTCCCTCATCGATAACTGATGCATGTCAGTTTAGACAGAGACCCAGTTGAGATTAGATGAGGGACAATGTACTATTAGGTGCTTTAATATTTCTAGTAAGTATTCCTTCCATGGAGAAGGATCTATTTGAAGAGAAATATGTATTATAGGAGATTGGAGGACTTGTCGTCTTAATGAGGCCTTCGTAGTCCATGATTTTCATCTTTTCATTGAAGATCATCAAGATCTTCTGATTATAGAGAGAACAGGATAGCTATTGAGCTGATTCTTTTTGTATGTTGTTGAGGATCTCCACTTGATTGATAATACATGGTTGGGGTTTTATGCTGCTGCTTTCCCCTAGATATATCTTGTGTTATGTGGGATTATTTCTCTTGATCAGTTATGCATGTCTCTACTTGATGTTGCTCATGAATTCGATTATGCTTCTGCTTAATGTTTTGTAGAAGTAGAACAAATATTATGCTTTAAGACATTGCATATATCGGTTTGTTCTACAAGTGAGATTTCTACATGCTATTGGAGCATAGGTGATCAAGCAAGAATAGTATACTAGCAGGAGAAACTCAAAGTTTATTATTCAGGATATAGATCTCAAGTTCTTATCACATCTATTTCATCGAGGGCATTCTATGGTTTGAGGCTTGAGTATGCCCTTGATGATAGCTCAAACTATATAGCTTGGAAGGATCACATGGAGGCAGTTTTGGAAGATAATGGCCTTAAGGATTTCACTGATAAGGAAATTCCTAAGCCTACTAACAAGACTGAGCAGGTGGAATGGAGGAAGTGTGTGGCTAGAGCTAGGATAATTCTCTTGGAGGGAGTACGAGATCACATTGTCTTGAGCCTCCATGGGAAGGAGACTCTGCATGCAATGTGGAAAACATTGAGAGATTTATATTAGAATAACTGTGATCAGAGGAAGCTGGCACTAAAGGAAAAACTTTGAAAGATCAAGTGGGAAATGGATGAGACGATCTTTATGTATCTGACCAAGCTCATCACATGCAGGGATGAACTTGCAAGTGTAGGGGTTGTAACATCGGATAAGGATATGGTGAGTCTAGCACTCCTTGGCCTTCCTAAGAGCTGGCATAGCTACCAGGACTCGGTGAATGGAAGGAAGAAACTGCTAGATTGGAAATGACTATGGTTGGATTTGATGCAGGAGGAGATCAGATGGAGCACTAGAGATAGTTCTTCATCCATGCATGATGAGGATAACTGTGCCTTAGCGAGTAAGGTGAAGAAGGGGAAGGACAAGGTTTCTCTTTCCGAATCCAGTTCTTCCAATGATGGGAAGAAGGTTGAAAAATTGAAAGTGCGATGCTTTTGCTATCATGAGGTGGGCCATTATGCTGCAAATTGTCCACAGAGGAAATCCAAGAAGGGATCCAGGGAAGGATTTGAAGGTGAGGCACTTGCTTCACAGTTTGAGTTGGATTTCACACTCTTCGCATGCATGGTTCATCCATGGTGGGAAGTGGTTGTTTTCTTGATATTGGAGCTTCTTTCCACATGACTAACGATGAGAGTTTATTCAGTACTTTGGAGGAGAAAGATCTCCAGATAATCATAGCGATGGATAATGATGAGAAGTATAGTGTCTCAGGTGTAGGCACGGTTATTTTTCAGAGGGAGCATGGATCTCGCCTTACCTTGACCAATGTCAAGTATGTACCAGGACTGAAGAGAGACTTGGTGTCGATCGCAATGTTGGAAGATAGAGGCTATGATGTAGTCTTCAGTAAGTGAAAGGTTTTCCTTAGACACATCATCATTAGACATGTGAAGAATATTGGTTCATGGGTCAAGAACCTATATGCTCTTGAGGTTCAAAATGCATGCAAATCCTTGAGAAGTAAGGCAACTGATGGAGACTTGGTGGTTGAGAGGGAGGGTATATTAGCTCTCAACATGCAGAGCTAGAAGAAGTCTCAGACGATTGTGTAGGAGACATGATTGGTACAACAACTTCAAGAGGTTGTGGAGCAACCACAACAAAGGAAGCTGAGTGGAGATCGAGTAGAGACATCTACTCATGCAGAGACCTCTAGTAGGGGGAAACTTCGAGCCAGGTGGGCAGAGGGATCACACGCAGCCATACCTCTAGGTAGGAGGTGGGGTGATATATATTGATTTTCCTAAGGAGGAGGGGTAGGATCCTTGAGGTACCCCACCTCTTGGATGAGACCTTGCTACGGGAGCCCTGATGTGGAGTAGAAAGAACTGATTGATTGGGTAGAGACAGATGTGGATGGAGTATCAGAGAGAGCGACAGTGCAGGGAATCCTAGGACAATGCATAGCTAGCAGGCTGCAGCAATGTGAGAGGCACATGCGTTTTGCACAGTGCTAGGTGGCACAGAGATGTGTGCAATGGTGCAGGATGCATGGAGATGTTGGAGTAGTGCAAATTTCAGAGAGGGAGCACTTGTCAGCAATAGGTAGAGCTTCACCATCACAGTATGTTCCTAGCCCAACATAGTGGTCAATTGGGAGTGTTTTTGTTCCAAGGGTTGTGGGAGCAAGTGGACTGGGTAGATGTGTTGCATGTAGAACATTCCAGAGTTACAGGATTGGGTTCGAGAGAAAGCATTTTTTGTTGAGAGGGAGTGTTAACAAATGTGCAACAAGAAATGTTAAATTTAGAATGTGATAAAAATAGCATGTCTAAAAATATTAGTTTGGCCAGTGAGGTCATTGGCCACATTGGGTGAAAGGTGAAATTGCTAAAAATAGAAAGTTCTAAAAATAGCATTTTGGGTCCCTTCCTATTTTTAGCAGTCCCTGGTCTAACTATAGGAAGTAAAAATGAATTTGGTCATAACAACAGTTTAGAATATTAATTAATTAATCTCCATGAGTTAATTAATTATGGAAAATTAAACTTGAAGTCTTTGTGAGATCATGCAATTATTTTCTCCCTTGATTTAGGAATTTATCCCTTGATTAAAGGAGATAAGGTTCAGTTCTAAAATGAGAGGATCAATTGACATAGTTTTACTTACTCAAGTCCAGTTAGATTAGTTTAATAAGTTGATAAATTAATGAAATATATTTTGTTAATGCTTGCATGCATGTGACAACTATTATTTCATATATCTGAGCATTCCCTCATGAATAACTTATGCATGTCAGTTTAGACAGAGACCCGGTTGAGATCAGATGAGGGACAGTGTACTATCAAATGCTTGGATATTTCTAGTAAGTATTCCTTTCATGGAGAACGATCTGTTTCAAGAGAAATATGTATTATAGGAGATTGGAGGACTTATGGCCTATATAATGAGGCCTAGGTAGTCCATGATTTTCATCTTCTGATTGAAGATCATCAAGATCTTCTGATTACAGAGAGACCAGGATAGCTATTGAGCTGATTCGTTTTGTAAGTTGTTGATCATCTCCACTTGATTGATAATACATGGTCGGGGTTTTATGCTGGTACTTTTCCCTGGATATGTCTTGTGTTATGTGGGATTATTTCTCTTGATCAATTATGCATGTTTCTACTTGATGTTGCTTATGAATTCGATTATGCTTCTGCTTAATGCTTTGTAGAAGTAGAACAAGTATTATGCTTTAGGAAATTGCATATATCGGTTTGTTCTACAGGTGAAATGTCTACATATTTCACTTTAACAACAAAATCGTTACATCAAAATGATAATCTGAAAATTAGATTATTGTTAGGATGATATTTCAAACCCAACCAAAAACAGGCGTGGAGTGCTAGTTTATCAAATGAATTAAAAAACTTAGTATGAAAGTGAAAATGGGTGCTAATTTATCAAATGAAACTAAAAATTTAGTGCGAAAGTGAAAATGGGCGCTACTTTATTAAATGAAACTAAAAACTTAGGGCTAGTTTACGAAATGAAGCTAAAAACTTAGTATGAAAGTGAAAATAAAATAATGTAAGCACACAAAACTTATGACCTAACTATATAGGGTAGCATATATCTATATTTAGTGTCTCTGTTGTGGTGCTTCTAAGCTTTACAATGGTTTAATGTCTTTTTCTATACATCGCAGTTTGGATGCTATCTTAATGTTTATTTGCTATTGTTTCCTTTTTCAGTATCTATGTAGCCTTTTATGGTGTGTTTCCCTTAGTACATTTATATAAATATTAACTTTCTAGATTGAAGCTTTTCATGCCTTTTTCTATTGTGAAGCTACTAGGGAGTCCATGTTATAGGAGGTATACACAGTGTCTGTTGAAGCAAAGCAAAAGAATTTCTGCAAAGACATCAGATTCTTTCGGGGTTTTTTTGGGATTGAACTTTGCATATTTATAGTGAGTATATTATTGATCGAGATACTCTACTGAGAGCCGAGTTAGTGAATATATAAATATTATTCCTAGGTAAGGTTCCAGATACAATTATGGAAAGATGAGGATTATGATAAAGGGAGGTGTTTGGAAAAACACCGAAGATGAAATTCTGAAAGCAATTGTTATGAAATATGGGAAAAATCAATGGGCATGTATTTCTTCTCTGCTCTTACAGAAATCAGCGAAACAATGAAAAGCTTGGTGGTATGAATGGCTAGATCCCTCCATCAAAAAGCTATTTTGAATAATTTTTTGTAAGGGTTTTGTGGAAATTTGTATCAGATTTTTCTATCAGGGCTTTTCTGTATTCATAGTAAAATTCTTTGTGGCAATTTTTATAGAACAAATTTAAACAAGGGTTTATATTTTTCAATAAGTGTAAACAAGGGCTTTTTGTTGTACAATGCAGGCCAAAAGATAAATAAATGGTGTCTCGGTACACCTCCCTGACAAGCCTTTCTTCTTTGTTTCTTTGTATTTAAGTGAACATAAAATAATGTGTGTAGATCCAGCTAACCACATGGAAGCGCATCCTATTGACCAAGTGGAAGCTACAATTCAGATTGAAGCACTCTGGATATTTCTTTGAATCGCATGCTCCAGAACTCCAATGGTGATGTCACCCTTAGTAAACTCATGTTACATTTAATTGTTGTCTATTTTTGGATCGGTGAAACCCATTAATTTATGAAAATAAGTAGACTTTATTTAAAAAACCTATGAATTATAAGTAGAAATTACATAAAAAGAATTGTAGATATTTGGAAAGGAGTGGAATAACCAAATACTCTATGATATTTTATATACTAAAGTAAATCTTGCACATTGAGACAATATAACCAACATTAGTAATAAAAAAATATGTGTCTTTCTGACAGGGCAAAGCACATAGCACCTCCATGCATTGAACATGATTCCTAGCTCTCTTTTCTTAAGGGCATGGGATACATGGACAAATTATTATAAATGGATGGAAATCCATTGCCCTCTGGTAAATTTTTAGGTGTATTCAGTCTTGTTAATGCACCTTGAACATGATTATCTAAACCACCAACCCCTGTGGTAGCTTGTGAACCAAGGTTCAGGCCATCTTCCATATCTTCCTCTGAACCACTTATAATTACATCAGGTTTTTTTTAAGAACAGAACTAACATAATTGACAATTGACAAAATCTGATAGACAAATCCTAATAATACAATCACAATTAGGGCCATTATTTACCAAAATATCTTGGCATTGAGATGCTTGTTGTTTGACACTTGAATTTTGATGATATCTTTTTTCACTTTCAGGCAACTGTGTTGCCTCTAATTCAGTTGCAAGCACTTGCTTAGTGCAAATATCATTTTTCATGAAGCATAGTATGTTTGTGCAATCTTCTCCCTCTACATCATCATTTTCCCCGACCTTGTGCGTGTCTCCATTTTTTGTTTTATTCATTTTTCACTTTTAAACACCACCAGAATCATCAACACAATTAGTTGCTCATACTTCTGCCTTTTCTAAATAAAAAGTTTCTTATTCCCTTTGAATTCTACGAGTTTCAAGGTTTCCATATTCTAGAATTATGGACATCCCTTGCAATAGTTCCTACTACTTTTGTTGCAATGAAACAATCTCTTCAAGTAGAATGAAATGATTCTAGTTAGTTTCACAAATAACATAATGCTCCCAAGCACATTGTAATTGTTGCCTCTCAAGTTTTATCTCAAATTGCAGTAGTCAATTCCAATTGAAGTGATGAAACCTTGGCCCATGCATCTTCCTTGTGTTTTCTGGAGCTTATTATTTACAACAAGCTGCCCTTTCTATTATCAAGCAACTGGCTCAGATTGTTGCTTCAATGCCTCTGAAGACTCTGCAAGAACCAATTTTCATTTACATTTCAAAATAGTCCACCATAACCACAACAGGCAATGATATAAAATGAAAAAAATAATGACCTTTCATATTTCAAATTAGTCCTCCATAACCACACAGAAAATGATATAAAATGAAAAAACAAGGACCTTTTGTAAGAGCATCTGGCTTTATAATAAATTCAACATACTGAACATAGAGTAACAAATCATAGATACTCGGGAAATATTATGTCAGCCTTTGATTAAATAATGCACTGTAAAGTTCTGTAGATGCCAAAGATATATAAAGCCCTTAAAGAATAAATCATGTTCTTTGCTTGTTTCTGTGTTTCGTTTGCTTTGGTGGTTGAACAACCACTTTGATTACGACATCAAAAACAACCTTAACATTCTGTTGTGTTTTAGAACTGCAATCAATGTATGTTGTAGCCCCAATTTGCCTCTTCAAATCTTCACCTTGCGCTGTCAAGATTGGGGCTGCTCTAGGATGATAAACAAAAAATTGTTTGTCTTTTTGTAAATCTAATTATGTCCCCACCAAAATGATAGGCATAGATGGTGTGTATTGCCTCAATTTTGGAATCCACATTTTGGAAATGTTTCTATAATTTGCCTTGGTGATGAAGGAGAGATCTAGGGGGAAGACATTTTCACTTGGACCTAATCCTGTTGTAATCTTCTTGTCCCGTTGTGTCCCAGTGGCCAAGATTCGTTGTACTTCTATCCACCACTACATTTTCACTCGAGTTTTCAAACACTGTTGGTACATAGTCTGTTCGAAATGTGTTACTTGTGTAGGAAATAAGCAAGCAAGTTTTTCCCACAACACCATCCCCCATGCTCACACACATAATAAATCAGGCAATACTCATGGTTGCTTTGACTCTTCAGAAAAACTAAATATGTTTGCTAGAACATTTCCTATCCAGTGGCTGAATTCACAAAGGCTGCTTAGCTCAGTTAACATCACATAACATATAGTCAAAAGTTTTAAAGCACCCAGAGCCATTACAAACTAGAAAGAAAATTATTTCTCAAATTAATATTTAAAAGGCTGTGCCAGAGAAATTAATAGCAATTAGAAAATGGATCACATTTTGGAAAGAAACAAACAAACATCTCAATCTAGAACATCATAGTTGGGATTTGTACCCACAAAAACCAAATACTCTATGATCTGCTCACTCTTCTCACACACTGCGAGGCCCACTGAGTTCCTATAGAAAGAAACCAATTTTGATAGTTAAAGCCCATTGTAAGAGACTTGGTGGTGATCCTGATCAAGTGCTAAACCCCCTTCTACACCCAAAAATCACCATGCTATTCTCACAAACATAAAAGTGTTTTGAATCTAAAAGGAGTTATCATTATTATTGTTTCTATTTTGTGCCTGTGTGTGGTTTCAATTTTTTTTTCCATTATTATGGCAGGGACAAGGCCATGGACAACTAGAGGGGAACCATGATTGTTGTTGTAGTTGAACCTTCTAAGCCCTAAATTTCAAAACTTCTCTCAGACACACTTGTATAAAAAAATTCACTTATGCTTCAAGAGCAACAAGAGAAAAAGGTTTTCCTCTCTGCAACTTCTAGAGTAGTTGGACAACTTGTTGGTTAGTTTGCAAAGATGCATTGGTGTTATGTTGTTGACAGTTCTAGAAGTGTATGATAAAAGGAGGATATTGCCAAATTTTGAAAATTAAAAAAAAAAACACATCTAGGACTCAAATTTGTTATGTTCATTGATGGGAATTGGATGTAGACTAAGGTCTCTATTTCTATGAATGACAAAGATGCTCCTACACACTCTTGCACACTCTAGTACACCATGGCATGTAGATCGAATGCTTACAAGTGCTTGGAACATTCTTCTCTAAGCATAAAAATGTGTAGCAATACAGTCAATGAATCTTCATTTTAGTTATAAAAGTTCCAAAAATATTTTGCATGAGGTATCATTCACAAGTGTTCCAGATCTTAGAAAGAAATATCCAAAGAGAAGTTGTTATCCCTTTGAAAAGGAGGAATCATATCCAATAGTTTAGTGATATGGATGCATAATTTTGAGGATTTATTCGCGTCTAATGAAACCCTTTTTAGGGGGTTTTCACTTGTTATTTTGAAGTGTAATTGGAACGAGATTTGCAGTCCTTTCACCTATTTTTTCTAAGAGCTTATAATTGAAGCAAAATATGTTGATTTGCAATGCTAAGAGAACCTACAGGAAACTGTATCATGCAGATTTTGAAAACGGAAATCTGGTACAATCATGAGAGTGTGGAAGCATCACATTTGGTAGTAAAAGCACATAGAATTATGGAAGGAAAAGAGCCAATAATATGTTCCAAATAATGTCAATGGTATCAATGTGCATGACAATAATGAGAAGAATCCTTGGAGTTTGAAGAATTGCCTCCAAATATAGCTAATGGAGTTAGTAAAAGAATTTTGTTGCCCTGGATTCTTACTCTCATGAGGTAAGTCCAAATGAAAAGACTTATCCTCTTCATAGTGAAATTCACTTAATGTTTTTCATCTAGAGATAAGTATTTTTCCTGTGAAGGATATTTGAAAGACATTGGTTGATTAAACACTACTTGTCAGCTTAATATAAACCTGCACTTGGAAAAAGATATTTTATTCATTATCAAATGTGCAGTTTGTCCAACTATAGGATCTCTGATCCATATCAATATTTCTGGTCATTCAAATTGAAGATTCAACTACAGTTGTAGAACTACTTTATTGAATGATATTTCAAACAAACATCATAACATTATTGATGAAATTCATGTCATGGAAAACGAAACAGTTAAAAAAGAACACAGAGTTATTAAGACAACAACATATATTTGCCTATTATAAAGGAGCATAAATTATTCTTCAGAAATTCAACTATCCATCCATTGGGTATACAATGTTTAGTTTTTTGGAGTTTAAAACTGCTTTTATCTCCTCTTTGGACACCTCTTCTTCCAAGTCTATGTTCATTTCATCACTAATAATGTTGGGAAATAGCGTGGTAATATTCATGATTTCACAAATATTTTCTACCATTGGACTTTTAAAATGTTGCTTTCTCACTTCAGCTATCTCCTTGAAATACTTATTAACCCTAGAGCTATTTGGCTTATTGTTTTCCCAAATAATGTTAATGTTTCTTGTATGACTTGTGTACTTGTGAAAAAATTTAGTATTCCTGTTACTTTTAGAGAACAAGATGGTTCTCCTTTTTAGCTTCATTTCTTTTTCCTCTTTGGCAAGGTGGTTTGTTTTCCCTTCCAACTCTTTGAGCGGATTGATTTCATCTTTTAAAACACCCCTCCTTTATTATTATCAGAGTTTTTTAATTCATTTTTCGACATCCTTAAAATCTTTTTGAACAAATCTTTGAGCTCAATATGTAGCTTCATCTTTTACCCTTTTTAGATTGTCTATGAAATGCTTCATGTCTCTGTCCTCATAGTTACTATTGTAATGTCTTCAATTCTTTATGACCAGAGCCTTGGAATCCTTTTTATTTAGCATGTAAATTATTAAACTTAAAGGTGGTTGGAGGCTTATTACTTTCTGATTCAATTTGTAGCAATATAGGGCAAGCTTCCCTAAACAATTTGTGATCTCACTCTCTAAATCTAACATCAACTAAGTAGCAACAAAGGATTTATCTAGCCGTTTTGACATTCCCTTTCTGCCTTTTTAGTTATTTCTCTAGGTAGGTGCTTATTTAATTGGTTCTACATCAATCAGCTTTTGAACTTCAAAGAAATGACTGAAAAGTCATTTAGAAATGGGGTTTTTCTTACTGCAAGGGCCCCACTGATTGTCAATCGTGCCCTTTCCCTCCTCTTTTTTGAAACCATGACTTTTATTTAGAGTTATTAGGGTTTCTTCCATTCGAGACTTGGTGGTTATATTGATCAAGTGCTAAACCCCCTTCCAAACCCCAAAATCACCATGTTATTATCACGAACATAAAAGTTTTTTGAATCTAAAAGGAGTTATCATGCTTATTGTTTCTATTTTGTGCCTATGTGTGGTTTCAATTTTTTTTGCCATTATTATGGTAGGGACAAGGCCATGGAAAACCAGAGGGGCACCATGACTGGTGTTGTAGCTAAACCTTCTAAGCCCTAAATTTTGAAACATCTCTTAGACACACTTGTATTAAAAAAATCACTTCTTGTTCAAGGGAAACAAGAGAAAAAGGTTTTCATCTCTGCAACTTCTGGAGCAGTTGCACAACTTGTTGTTCAATTTGTAAATATGCATGGGTGTTATGTTGATGGAAGTGCTAGAAGTGTATGATCAAAGGAGTATATTGCTAAAGTTAAAAAAAAAAAAAGCCACATCTAGGACTCAAATTTGTTATCTTCATTGATGGGAATTGGATGTTGATGTAGGAGCATCCAGCTCACCGTAACTGGGCAAAGTCTCAACCAGGTTTGCAGGTTGTTTTTTTTACAGAGTTGGTGAATTCAGGCATTTTTAATTAAATAACTAGAATTAGTGTAGCTCGAATATTAGTTAGGAAATAGTTCGTTGAATTAGGAGAGTAATGACAAACTGTTCATACAAATCTTGTAATATCAGGCAAATATGGTTATTAAACGATAATAAGATCTTTTTGTAACCAAATTCTATGATAGTTTGATTAACTGCAAAATCAACTGAAATGGAAGGGTATAAAAACAAAAATGTAACAGAGAAGAAGTTTCAGTCATTACAGAAGAAGAGAAATAAAAACAACCAAGCTATAAGCATTCAAAACTATTGTCCATCTGTATAATTTTTCTACTGTTCACCCTAATATAAATTTTTCATTACAGTTTGATAAAATACCACATCAAGAATGTCTGTATAATGTACTGTCATGTATTCTAATATGAGCACACAATTAGTCACCAAGCATTGGACGAATGTCTGTATAATGTACTGTCATATATTCTAATATGAGCATACAATTAGTCACGAAGGATTGGACTCGTTTTTTGCACACAGTTAAACAAGGACCAAGAAGCATAATTTCCAGAAGTCCGAGAAGAGAAATTGTACACAGGAGTCAACCACGGGCAAGCACCTGTACCCAGAAGAACGACCACAAAACAGAGGCAGAAAACGACCACATAACAGAGGTAACATTGCTGTGTATCATTTATAAATTCCATTGAAAGAAAATCGAAAGCAATCGACAAATTTTATCATTGTCAAAATCAAAACAAGCATATATGAAGGATTTCATTCTCACAAATAATGTAATGCTAAAACGTATGACTGGAACGACGTCATAAGCCAGAAACCCTGGATGAGGGCTTAACCAAAATGTCAACAACCGTTCGCATTATTCAAACTTGATATAACAGTGACCGAAAAAAGACATAGCAATAGCAAATTACATTCAACGACCAAGAATCCTGAATAACCCTACAACGACTGTGGTCACCTATTGTTCGAAGAGACAAACAAAATATTTGGGATTCAGGCCTATCGAGGACCAAATTTACTGTGTAAATAGAGATTGGAGGACTCGCATACCCAGGTTGCCACCAGCGACCGGTAACCAACAATAACAACCATGTTATAGATATAAAAGAGGGAAAACCCTTCAAGTAAATGTACCATTGCATGCAGAGAACAAAAAGACAAGAGAATACCTGAGTAAACGAAGCCGAAGTTAACCATAGCGACGTCCCAGAAGAATCGAATGACTGTAGACCGAAGGAGCCAGGAGGGTAAGTCACGGTAAAAGAAGTTAAATAGAATTGAAGCAGGGATGAGAGGTAATACCTGTTTCCAACGACGAACGACCGCTAAAGTGGTCCTGTGCTCAGGAAAAACACCAATGCCGCAGAATGAAAACCAAGAACAACAGTAAATGTAAGGATTGAACCCGGATTCGGGCAAAGAAACAACAGGAGTTCAGGAAGTATAACAAAGTCACAACAAATATCCAGAATCACAACAAAACGAGCGAAAAGTCTACCATAAAACCCTTACCAAACCATGAAGGCGTATTCGCAGACCACCAACAAGCTACAGTGAGCAAAAACATTCAGAATATTTTACAGAACACACACATGCATAAGGAGAATGACCAACCAAACTTACCAGTTTCGAACCACAATTCAGAGCCGAGCAACAACCGTCTTCGAGGAGCATTTTCCTTATGTTCACAGGCGAGCCGAGCAGAGGAGAGTTCACGGATTATCGTCAACAGAAGGTAACCAACATTCATCTTAGCAAACCAGACAGCGTTCCACAGAGGGAACCCAGGAAACCCTCACCAAAGACTCTTAGCGCGAAAGAATAATCCCGAACAACCACAAGGACCGGGGTTTTGGCACGAAGAACAAGCGGAGGTAAGATCGAGGCAGGAGGACAATTCATTAAGTGCCGGCATTAACTCATAGCTACCAACCACAACATAAAAATCCCGTGGAGGACCTCCACGTAGGGGAACGAAAGGTGTTGTGTTGACACGTATACACATTCCAACGTGTAAAGCGTGGGCCATTGGGCTGGGTTACACCAGAGTGGTATCAGAGCATTGAGTTGAGTAGATTGAAGAAAAAAAAATGGATGTAGGACGACGAGGATGAGGCCAAGGTGCTCGTAAAATGGTAGATGAAGCATTAAGAGAAGAACTCAGAGTTCTTACTGCTCATTTGGAAGCAGTAGAGGCAGGTAGGCGAAGAGATCCGGAAATGGGCGATGTAAGTGAAGAGGAAGTAGAAGTGGCAGCAGATGGACCTGAAGGTGAATCAACAAAGGTGAAATTGCTGAAGTCTATTTTACTATCAAACAGTAGACCTAAACCAGAACTCCCTACGTACGATGGTAGTTTGTCTATTAATGTTGTGTTGGATTGGGTTAGTGAGATGGACAAATATTTTGAATGCGAGGAAGTTAGTGAAGACCGTAGGGTCAAATTTGCAGCGACAAAGCTGAAAGGACACGCAGCTCTGTGGTGGGATAGTGTCCAGAATGAGAGAAAGTGGTTGAACAAAGCACCGATTAAGACTTGGTCAAGAATGGTGGCCAAGTTGAAGGGAAGATTTCTGCCAAGGGACTATCAGATTGCGTTACATAGACAGGTACAGAACTTAACGCAGAGAGGATTGATTGTAAAAGAGTACACAGAGGAGTTCTACCGAGTGAATTTGTGAGCCGGATATACAGAAGATACTGCAGAAAGGACAGCTCGATATGTTAATGGACTGAGAATGGAAATTTTGGATGAAATAAGCATTTTGTCTCCAAATAATACTGAGGAGGCATACCAGAGCGCAATAAAGGCAGAGGAGAAAATTACCCGAAGACAGAATGCCCGGAGAGGACGAGGATCCACCAGAGGGAAAGGCCAGTCCTATGGCAGGGGTCAGACTGCTAGCAACAGTGAGGAAGCCAGCAGTTCAAAGACTTCGGGAACAACAGAAAAAGGAGACAGTGTGAGAGGTGGAAGATCGTTCCAACGCGGTAGAGGAAATGGCCGAGTTAGAGGGACTGGTTATCAATGCTATAGATGCCACAAGTGGGGGCATCGTTCGTTTGAGTGTCCAGAAGCAGATTCAGCTGGACAGCGGGGTGCGTATGTGGCACAACCAGAGGAAACAACAGCACTCACTCAAGAGGCAGAGAATGCCCCAGAGACGGGAGAAGCTTTAGTGCTGCATAAGGTACTGTTGAAACCAGTCGATGAGAGTAACGAACAGACGCAACGGAAAGCTCTTTTCAGGACGATTTGCAAATCACAGGGTAAATGTTGTAAGATGATAATTGACATTGGGAGTACTGACAATTTGGTATCCACATAAATGGTGGAAAAGCTGGGGCTAAAGCGTTTAAAGTATCCCATTCCATATAGAGTTTCATGGTTACAAAAGGGGCACCAATTGCTGGTGGACGAGAAAAGCGATGTTGAGTTTCAAATAGGTAGATATAAAGATAAAATTATCTGTGACATCATGCCGATGGACGTATCTCACATATTGTTGGGCAGGCCTTGGTAATATGATAGGAAGGTAACACACGATGGAGTGATGAATTGTTATAAATTCGAGAAAGATGGGGTTAGGCATACCCTTGTGCCTATCAAAGAAGAGAAGGGAGCAGTTGAAACAAGTGAAACCAAAGCGTTGTTAGTGAGTGGAAAGCAGTTTTTAAAGCAGGTTGAGGGCAACGAAATAGGTTATACTGTAGTCAAGAAAACAAGGAAAGTTCTCTTACACACAGAAATAACAGATTTGACCATAGAGATACAACAAATGTTGGAAGCATTTATGGATATACTGGTGGATGACTTTCCAAACAAGTTTCCCCCCAAGCGGAGTATTATTCACCATATTGATTTTATACCCGGAGCCAGCTTACCAAATAAAGCAACCTATCGAATGAGCCCCAAGGATAATGAGGAAATCAGGAAACAGGTGCAAGAACTATTGGACAAAGGTTTAATAAGGGAAAGCTTGAGCCCATGTGCTATGCCAACAGTCCTCGCCCCCAAGAAGGGAGGAGAATGGCGGATGTGCACAGACTCAAGGGCCATCAATAAAATCACAATCCGGTACAGATTTCCGTTACCGCATACAGATGATATGATGGACAGTTTAAGTGGGGCAGCTTACTTCTCCAAAATAGACTTGAAAAGCGGGTATCATCAGATTCGAATACGGGAAGGGGACGAGTGGAAAACGGCTTTTAAAACAAATGAGGGATTATATGAGTGGCTGGTCATGCCATTTGGGTTGAGCAATGCGCCCAGCACATTCATGAGGCTCATGAATGAAACGTTGAAAGAATATATTGGGAAATTTGTGATAGTTTATTTAGATGACATCCTTATTTTCAGCAGGACAAAAGAAGAACACTTCCGACATGTGCGCAAAGTGTTGGAGAAGCTGCATCAGAACAAACTACTGATAAACTTGAAGAAATGTACTTTTATGCAGAGGGAATTAATTTATTTGGGATTTGTGATAGCAGAAAATGAACTAAAAATGGATCAAGAGAAGGTAGCTGCAATAGTAAATTGGCCGTCTCCGAAAAATTTATTTGAGGTACGTAGTTTCCACGGATTGGCAAGTTTCTATAAAAAGTTTATTAAGAATTTCAGCGGGATTTGTGCACCTATGTTAGAGACCATCAAAAAGGCCAGCCAACCTTTTCGGTGGACGAAAGAAGCAGAAAAAAGTTTTCAGTTGTTGAAAAAAAAGATTACTGAAAGACCGATCCTCAGGCTACCATATTTTCAGAAATTATTTCAAGTACATTGTGATGCTAGCGGGACAGCGATCGCGGCTATACTCAGTCAGGAGGACAGACCGGTGGCATTTTTTAGCAAAAAATTGAATGAGAGTAGGCAGAAGTACTCCTCATATGACAAAAATTTTTATGCAGTTGTGCAGGCTTTAAGACACTGGAGGCATTATTTATTGGGGAACGAATTCATGTTATTTTCAGATAATTTTGCGTTACAATATGTAATGCAGCAGCACAAACTCAACCATAAACATGCCAAATGGGTGGAGTACTTACAGAGTTTTAACTTCGTGCTGAAACACATTAGCGGGCAAGCGAACAAGGTGGCCCACGCATTAAGAAGAAAGGCTTTGCTTTTGCAGGAGAGTGTTGTACAAGTTTTGGGTTTTGAACATTTACGGGACCTTTACCAAACAGATACAGATTTCAGCGAAGCCTATGAGGCGTGCCAGAACCCTTTGATAAGGGGTAATAGTCCTTGGTTGGATTATAATATACAGGAAGAGTTGCTGTTTAAAGGAGGACAAATGTGTATACCCAACTGTTCAATGAGAGAGAATATTATTCGCGAAAAACACAGCGGGGGTTTGGCTGGACACTTCGGTATAGATAAGACCCTGGAGCAACTTAGTCATTTCTATTTTTGGCCAAGAATGCGACGAGACGTACAACGTTTTGTGACTAAGTGTAAGGTGTGCCAATTAGCAAAGGGGCACAGCCAAAACACAGGACTATATACGCCATTACCTGTTCCGGGTAGGCCATGGGATTCTGTTAGTCTAGATTTTGTTTTAGGACTGCCAAAAACACACAGAGGATATGATTCAATGATGGTAGTGGTGGACTGTTTCTCAAAAATGGCACATTTTATACCTTTCCGAAAAACTAGTGACGCCACTCACGTGGCCCACTTGTTTTTTAATGAGATTGTCAGGTTACATGGGTTACCAAAAACCATCCTTTCAGACAGGGACGTGAAGTTCACGGGACATTTTTGGTGTACCTTATGGAAAAAAATGAACACCCACTTAAGCTACAGTTTTGCATATCACCCGCAAACCGACAGGCAGACAGAGGTTGTGAACAGGAGTTTGGGAAACCTGTTACGCAGCTTAGTCGGGGAAAATTCACGAATGTGGGATCGAGTGCTAGCGCAAATGGAGTTTTCCTACTACTACGCACCCAATTGTAGCATAGGTCTCAGTCCCTTTCAGATCCTATATGGCATGCACCCTCGCAGAGTGCATGAGCTTCGAGATCTTGGTTTACAGGAACAACGGAGTGCAGATGGAGAAGATTTTGCTAACGCAATGAGAGACTTACACGAACAGGTGAAAGCAAAATTACAGGACAACAGTTCAAAATATAAACAACATGCAGATCTAAAGAGGAGGGAAGTTCAGTTGGAGGTGGGGGACGAAGTCCTTGCACACTTACGTAAGGAACGTTTCCCTAAGGGTACATACAATAAACTGAAGTACAAAAATATAGGACCTTGTAAAGTCTTACGAAAATTTTCGGCAAATGCCTACGAGATACAATTGCCACCCGGAATAGGCATTTCACCTATATTTAATGTAGCAGATCTGTTCCCATACACAGACGACCCCAAGGAGGAAAAGAAAGATGGGCCTGAACAATCCACACGGAATACCCAGGAAGACGGAGAAACTTGGAAGAGACAGATGCCTTATGTTCAACCCCGTGAGATCGAAGGCATCCTCGAAACTCAGGTAGTTAGACGTACTCGGTGGAAAAATTATTTACAGTACCTGGTCAAGTGGAAGAACCATCCGATTGAGGATAGCTCATGGCTTGACGCCAGGCAGATTGGGCAAACAGGAACTTCGATCAAGGAGCTCATGGACTGGACTCATGATCTCTTTTTACCCCGGGAGCCTGATGCAGGAGCATCCAGCTCACCGTAACTGGGCAAAGTCTCAACTAGGTTTGCAGGCTATTGATCAACTGGATTATTTAATTTTTACTGTGATAGTTTTCTTTTAACTTGTTTTTTTACAGAGTTGGTGAATTCAGGCATTTTTAATTAAATAACTAGAATTACTGTAGCTCGAACATTAGTTAGGAAATAGTTCGTTGAATTAGGAGAGTAATGACAAACTGTTCATACAAATCTTGTAATATCAGGCCAATATGGTTATTAAATGATAACAGGATCTTTTTGTAACCAAATTCTATGATAGTTTGATTAACTGCAAAATCAACTGAAATGGAAGGGTATAAAAACCAAAATGTAAGAGAGAATAAGTTTCAGTCATTACAGAAGAAGAGAAATAAAAACAACCAAGCTATAAGCATTCAAAACTATTGTCCATCTGTATAATTTTTCTACTATTCGCCCTAATATAACTTTTTCATTACAGTTTGATAAAATACCACATCAAGAATGTCTGTATAATGTACTGTCATTTATTCTAATACGAGCACACAGTTAGTCACCAAGCATTGGACAAATTTCTGTATAATGTACTGTCATATATTCTAATACGAGCATACAATTAGTCACCAAGAATTGGACGCATTTTTCGCACACAGTTAAACAAGGACCAAGAAGCATAATTTCCAGAAGTCCGAGAAGAGAAATTGTAGACAGGAGTCAACCACGGGCAAGCACTTGTACCCAGAAGAATGACCACGAAACAGAGGCAGAAAACGACCACATAATAGAGGTAACATTGCTGTGTATCATTCATAAATTCCATTGAAAGAAAATCAAAAGCCATCGACAAATTTTATCATTGTCAAAATCAAAACAAGCATATATGAAGGATTTCATTCTCACAAATAACGTAATGCTAAAACGTATGACTGGAACGGCATCATAAGCCAGAAACCCTGGATGAGGGTTTAATCAAAATGTCAACAACCGTTCGCATTATTCAAACTTGATATAACAGTGACTGAAAAAAGACATAGCAAAAGCAAATTAGATTCAACGACCAAGAATCCTGAATAACCCTACGGCGACCGTGGTCACCTATCGTTCGAAGAGACAAACAAAATATTTGGGATTCAGGCCTACCGAGGACGAAATTTACTGTGTAAATAGAGATTGGAGGACTCGCATACCCAGGTTGCCATCAGCGACCTATAACCAACAATAACAACCGTGTTATAGGTGTAAAAGAGGGAAAACCCTTCAAGTAAATGTACCATTGCATGTGGAGAACAAAAAGACAAGAGAATACCTGAGTAAACGAAGCCGAAGTTAACCACAGCGATGTCCCGGACGAATCGAATGATTGTAGACCGAAGGAGCCAGGAGGGTAAGTCACGGTAAAAGAAGTTAAATAGAATTGAAGCAGGGAAGAGAGGTAATACTTGTTTCCAATGACGAACGACTGCCAAAGTGGTCCTGTGCTTAGGAAAAACACCAATGCCACAAAATGAAAACCCAGAACAACAGTAAACGTGAGGATTGAACCCAGATTCGGGCAAGGAAACAACAAGAGTTCAGGAAGTATAACAAAGTCACAACAAATATCCAGAATCACAACAAAACAAGCGAAAGGTCTACCATAAAACCCTGACCAAACTATGAAGGCGTATTCGTAGACCACCAACAAGCTACAGTGAGCAAAAACATTCGGAATATTTTACAGAACACACACATGCATAAGGAGAATGACCAACCAAACTTACCAGTTTCGAAACACAATTCAGAGCCGAGCAACAACCGTCTTCGAGGAGCATTTTCCTTATGTTCATAGGCGAGCCGAGCAGAGGAGAGTTCACAGATTATCATCAACAAAAGGTAACCAACATTCATCTTAGCAAACCAGACAGTGTTCCACAGAGGGAACCCAAGAAACCCTCACCAATGACTCTCAGCGCGAAAGAATAATCCCGAACAACCACAAGGACCGAGGTTTTGGCAGGAAGAACAAGCGGAGGTAAGATCGAGGCAGGAGGACAGTTCATTAAGTGCTGGCATTAACCCACAGCTACCAACCACAGCATAAAAATCCCGTGGATGACCTCCACGCAAGGGAACGGAAGGTGTTGTATTGACACGTATACACATTCCAACGTGTAAAGCGTGGGCCATTGGGCTGGGTTAAACCAGATGTACACTAAAGTCCTTGTTTCTATGAATGGAAGAGATGCTCATGCACACTCTTGCACACTTTAGTACACATGGCATGTAGATCCAACGCTTACAAGTTCTTGGAACATTCTTCTCCAAGGATGAAAATGTGTAGCAATAAATTCAGTGAATCTTTATTTCAGTTATTAAAGTTCCAAAAATATTTTGCATGAGGTATCATTCACAAGTGATCCATATCTTAGAAAGAAATATCCAAAGACGAGCTATTATCCCTTTGCAAATGAGGAATCATTTCCAGTAGTTTAGTGATAAGGATGCATAATTTTGAGGATTTATTCATGTCTTATGAAACCCTTTTTAGGGGGTTTTCACTTATTATTTTGTAGTCAAATTGGAACCAGATTTGCAGTCCTTTCACCTGCTTTTTCTAAGAGCATCTAATTGAAGAAAAATATGTTGATTTTGAATGCCAAGAGAGCCTATAGGAAATTGTATCATGCAGATTCTGAAGACATAAATTTGGTACAATCATAAGAGTGTGGAAGCATCATCTTTGGCAGTAAAAGCATCCAGAATTATTGAAGGAAAAGAGCCAATAATATGTTCCAAAGAATGTCAACGGTATTAGTGTGCATGACAGTAATGAGAAGAATCCTTGGAGTTTGAAGAATTGCCTCCAAATCTAGCTAATGGAGTAAGTAAAAGAATTTTACTACCCTGGATGATTACCCTCATGAGGTAAGTCCAAATGAAAAGAGCTATCCTCTTCATAGTGAAATTCACTTAATGTTTTTCTTCCAAAGATAAGTCTCTCTCATGTGAAGGAGATTTGAAAGGTATTGGTTGATTAAACACTACTTGTCAGCTTAATATAAACTTGCACTTAGAAAAATATCTTTTATTTCTTATCAAATGCGTAGTCTGTCCAACTTCAGGATGTCTTATCCATATCAATATTTCTGGTCATTTCAAATTTAAGATGCAACTACAGTTGTAGAACTTCTTTCTTGATTGAGATTTCAAATAAACATCATAACGTTATTGATGAACTTCATGTCATGGAAAATGAAACAATTAAAAATAAAGCAGATTTATTCAGACAACAACAAATTTTTGCCTATTATAAAGGAGCATGAATTCTTCTTTATAAATTCAACTGTCCATCCACTGGGTATACAATTTTTAGTTTTTTGGAGTTTAAAACTGCTTTTATCTCCCCTTTGGACACATCTTCCTCCAAGTCTATGTTCATTTCATCACTGATAATGCTGGCAAATAGCCCGATAATTTTCATGATTTCGCAAATATTTGCTTCCGTTAGACTTTTAAAATGTTGCTTTCTCGCTTCACCTATCTCCTTAAAAGACGTATTAACCATAGATCTATCTGGGTTATTTTTTTCCCAAATAATGTTAATGTTTCTTGTATGAATTGCGTACTTCTGAAAAAGTTTAGTATTCTTATCACTTTCTCTCATAAATATTTTCTGCCATTAGACTTTTAAAATGTTGCTTTCTCACTTCAGCTATCTCCTAAAAAGACTTATTAAGCATAGAGCTATCTGGCTTATTGTTTTCCCAAATAATGTTAACGTTTCTTGTATGACTTGCGTACTTTTGAAAAAATTTAGTATTCCTATCACTTTCAAAGAACAAGATGGTTCTCCTTTTTAGCTTAGTTTCTTTTTCCTCTTTGGCAAGGTGGTTTGTTTTCCCTTCTAGCTCTTTGAGAGGATTGATTTCATCTTTTGAAAACACCCCTGCTTTATTATTATCAAAGGTTTTTAATTCATTTTTTGACATCCTTTAAATATTTTTGAACAAAGGTTTGAGCTCAATCTGCAGCTTCACCTTTTACCCTTCTCAGATTGTCTATGAAATGCTTCATGCCTCTATCCTCACTGTTACTATCATAATGCCTTTAATTCTTAATGAACAGAGCCGTGGAACCTTTTTATTTAGCCATTAAGTGATTAAACTTAAAGGGGGCTAGAGGCTTCTTACTCTCTGATTCAACTTGCAACAATATAGGGTGAACTGCCATAAACAATTTATGATCTCACTCTCTAAATCTAACACGAACTGAGTAGAAACAAAGGATTTATCTACCCTTTTTGAAATTCCCTTTTTTCATTTTTACTTATTTCTCCAGGTAGATGCTTATTTAATTGGTTCTACATCAATTAACTTCTGAACTTCAAAGAAATTACTAAAAAATCTTTTAGAAATGGAGTTTTGCTTGCTGCAAGGGCCCCATTGATTGTCAATCGTGCCCTTTCCCTCTTCTTTTATTGAAACCATGACTTTGCTTTAGAGTTATTAGATTTTTTTCCAATGGAGACTTTGTGGTGATCTTTATCGAGTGTTAAACCCCCTTCTAGACCCCAAAATCACCCACAACATTCTTCTTTGATCTTGGATGGTAAGATGACTTGAACATCTCATCACCTTTATTTCGTGAGGCCTCTTTAACTAGTTGAGCACCCAAATAGGAGAAAGAATGAATCCCTACATTATCTAATGAAGGTTCTGAATACTGGATTGCATGGTCTAAAGAATGGATAATTTTCATGAAGAAAATGCCCGAATTTCTTGAAGCAAAGGATGGACTCAAATTCTAGTGGGGGGCCTTAAAGTCTCCTAAACCTTCTTTAATGTTACAAACAATTTTGGAACAACCAATAATGGAAGGGGATTATTTTAGTACTATTTGATAGCATGATGAAATGATAAAAGGTGACCTACCTTGAAAAGTCACAGGAGAATCATGTGTTCCTTCAACAACTTTAGGACCACATACCTCAGACTAGCACTTATCACCTTCCAAAGCTGGAAGTTGGAACAACATCTAAATCAACAGTCTTGAGATTTGCTTGCCATTTTTCTTCTACCTTGTCCAAACTTCAAACTAGCCTCCAAATTAGAATCTGTAGACACCACCACTCATACTTTTTGCTCTCTCTACAATCTTCCCACATAATTGTATGAGAGCCAACCCAATGAAATGGGAATTTTCACTATTAAGAAGTCCAAATTCTAGTTTAAAATCCATTTTCCATAGGAAATCTCAGTATCTGCAGGAAATCTCAGTATTTTCATGAAGACCAGTTTTTGCCAGCATTTTAACCACTCTTTTATCTTTGAAACTGAAAATTTTCTCCAAGGAGATAAAATTGACCTATAGCATCATTGACCCTTCCAAAATTTCTAAATTTCTCCACAACTCTAAAGGGAGCTTGAATCTATTGCAAGTATGTTTGTTCCTCTTTCTAGTGAACAAATTTGAGACTTTTAATGAATTGTGAGACAATTCCAATCCAATAACTATCACTTTCTTATCTAAAGTTATACCCACTAGATTAGAATCCACACAAGGAGAATTCCATTCTTGTTTCAAAGAACCTGTAATCGACTTATACCATGCTATTTAATATTTTATGTATTTATTTGCATCCTTGGCCTGTGACATAAAGATGAAACATGAGACCTTGCATTTTTATACTAACACTCTTAAACAATAATAAAGTATGCCCAAATCTGTCATTTCAAATGATCTATGGAGCTCACCTTTTGGTTTTTCATTTATCGAATTTGTTACCTATATTGATGATATCATCTACAACTGAGGCCATAGTGACAATATCTTTTAGATTTTTATCTGTGTTGCACTAAAGGTGTTTTTCTTCAGCAGCACTACAATACATTGCCTTTTCCATTCAGCAAAGAAGTGTACCCAGTAGCAACCTTTACCTATGTGCAAATGGGTTGAATTCATAGTAGACTTTATCTGTTGTTTCGAAGGTGTTTCTACTTCAATAGTACTCCATCTTAGTAGATCCTTTCAATCTACACCTTCAGTAGATGCATACAGCCTTGGAGTACATGCTACAGGTTCTAGTTTTGCTATGAGGGTATAACAACAATGAAATAAGCACATTGATTTTAGGCATCTTATGGTTGTTGTATGCAAGAATTCTTGTCTAGTGTTTCCCAAACTTATATAGAGCCATATTTAGTATACTTTAATAGTTTGTCGTAGATGCTCACTTTTCTTAATTTAGGTGTTTTTCTTAGTACTATTTTATGCACATATTTATCTTTAAGAAAAATGCATAGTAGAGAAGGGTTCTATATTTTGAGTAGGGGACACTCTTCTAGGTAGGAGGTACTCTATTCTAGGGAACTTTTGTCATGCATGTTAGGTGATTTATCTTAGACAGAGTTACAAGTCTGTACCTCCTTGACAAAGTCCCTGCTAGACGAGACACTAGTGGATAGAGTTCCAAGTCCCTAAATTTTCCAAAAAACCACCTGAGCCTAGCTATCTAGCCTAAAATACTTTACATTCTAGTCATCTCTTGGCCGTGGTTTCATAGAGATCCCTCTCTAGTTTAGTAGGGCTATCTACCAAGCTAAAATCTTGGTCTGTGGTTACCTCCATCGATCTCCTCATTAGCCTGGGACATTGTGGAGGATAACAGAGGGCATGACAACTAGGGAGTGCCAAGGTGTTCTAGTGAATGTAAGGTTCCCAAGTCATGGAAAAATGTAATGCTAGTTGTGAGGTCATGATTGCTAAGGTGTGTTAGGGTATGCTAGGGCATGCTAACATGTGCCAGATATCACGAAGACATGTCAAACAAGCTAAGATGTTCCGAGTGTTAAGGTATGCCAAGATGTACAAGGGTTCTAAGTACCTGCTTCCTCTTCTTCCATGTGTTATCCACTAATGACATTTCCTTTGCAATATTTGGTGCATTTTCTAGTTATAGGTCATTTATAGGTTATAAATTTCTTCAGATTTTCACTACTAATTGAGTATTCAACTGAACATATTGATTTTCTTATACATAACTATTTGTCCCTCTATGCACTTTTCATAACTTCAATAACCATTTGGTAGGGATCTGCAACTTCGATGATACATTGCTTATTTAGTAAAATTTTGCCGAGACTTTAATTTACTGAAAGTTGTAGAATTTACAATTTATGAAGTTTCAAGGTCTAATTTTGAAAAGTATAATTCTTTAAAGGGTGCTAGCTCAATGGAAGAGCACCTACTTTACAAGTAGGAGGTTGGTGGTTTTGATTCCATTGTGCCTTGATATCCATATGGAATGGCGATGATCAATTTTTGGTGACGGAGGCTCTTTTGACTATCACCAATTAGCTTTGGTGACATTTTTCGACTGTCACCAAAAATATGAAATGGTGATGGTCAAAGAACCCCACCATATATACGCATCAATAGTGATGACCCTCAAAGGTTCGTAACCATAAATCATTGTTGTTGATATGAAATGGTGATGGTCATTGTCCATTATTGTAGTCATTATTTGTGACGAACCTTAAATGTGACGACAACACCTATACTTTTGGCAATGCAACTTTTGGTGATGGTCAACGAACATTACCATATATATGCACCAATAGTGACGGCCATTAAAGATCCATCACAATAAATCATTGTTGTTCATATGAAATGGTGACACTCACTATCCATCATTATAATCAATATTCGTGACAGACCTTGAATGTCATCATAACACCTATACTTTTGGTGATGCTACCTTTGGTGACGTTCAATTTTTGTTGACTGAGACTATTTTCTATCACCATTTCTTATATGCAATGGTGACGGTCGCTATCCATCATTAAAAATCATTATTGGTAACGAACTTTGAAAGTCACTACAACACCTATACTTTTTGCGACACCACCTTTGGTGACAATCAATTTTTTGTGATAGAGTCTATGGTTCATCACCATTGCTCATATGAAATGGTGAAAGTCGCTATCCGTCAATATAAATCATTATTGGTGACAAACTTTGTATGTCACTACAACACCTATACTTTTGGCGGTGCCACCTTTGGTGACGTTCAACTTTTAGTGACAAATGATCTTTTGAATGTCACCAATGAGCTTACGGTGACATGTTTCGCCCCTCACTAATGTCTGTTTTTCTTGTAGTGTTGCCAACAATATCATATTAATCACCTTGGGCCTAGAGCATACAAATTTACAGGAGAATCAATTCATGGAATCGTTTAGTTATGTATTATAGTTGTGGATGGGAACATACACAATGGAATAAAAGAAGAAAAATGGAAATATAATGAATAGATGGAATGTGCTGAATGTTGGAAAATATCACTAGTAAGTATCTCCACTAAGGAGCATTATGAATCCAAATTCACACCTTGTTACATAATAAAAATAAGGGTTAAGAAAATTCATCATGGTTACTTGTAAAGAAGAAAAATTAAATTATTGGGTCCAATTTTGGACCATTGACCAGTCCTAGCTTCATTCTCATAGGGCCTTCCCAATGATCTCTAGGAAACAACCAACTATTCCTACAAGATATACGATTTATCCATATAAATATATAATATTAATTCCCTTCAGATTTTTGGGTATGTTTTATATTCTACGTACCAATAGCCTCATGCGCAGGTGATATATGTTAGGGGAAATGATATCATACACAATTGAGATGCAAAAAAAAGATTATCTGTCAAGATGCTAAAAACTCAGTTGGAAATAGTAAAATATGATGGTAAGTATAAATCATCACTCTCAGAAAAGTTTATATCCCTTGCCACACACAAAGAGAATTTATCCACACAAAGGGACAAGTTCATGTAGCAGAATTTCATATGTCCACCAGGTTGGTTTTGGATAACTTTAATAATGTTAGTTGGGTGTAGTTGATTTCTTTTCTTCCAACAATAAAGAAATATGGGTTGACATCATATAATTAGTCATTTTTTTCATGATGAATTCTTTCCTTTCATACCTATTGTTTTCTTCTCTAAAACTCCACTAAGAAAAACTCAAATATTGCACATGCAAAAAAACATAAATCGATAAAATGAAAGTTGACAACTCAATTTATGTAGAAACTAATTCCTCCAATGCCTATTGTGATGGTTCATGGAAAACAAATTTTGGAATATGAGAATGAAACATATACTCTTTGTAAAACAACCTTGCAAGATGCATGCAAGTTGTATTCCACATCCAATAAAGATATGAGAAAGAAATTTGAAAATGAAAGCTTATATGTATCTAGTTGGCTTCACTAAGAATAATCAATCAACTATATTACAATTAGGATTGTGTTAGCTCTACATTTAGTTTTATATCCACTTTATTGTTTTGTAATATTGACCATCTCTATCAAGATTCTTTTCCTATCTGAAATATGAAAGTTTTCCTTTTAACATGAATTCTTCTAAGAAATATTGTACACAATTTTTTACTTGTTTGAATTTATATCTATCACATGGTCAAACTATATTCTTTCAGTTTAACAAGCATTTTATGAAAATCAATGAAATTCACAACTTCATTTGCAAAGCTTAAAAAATCTAAAATATTGAATGCAAATTATGTTTTTCATGGATAGCGAAAATAATTTGGAAGATGAGTTCTCTAGGTAGTATTGCTCTTTGAGTAAGACCACTAATTGCAATGGATTGTCAATATAATTTATAGATGTTTATCAAGCTTCAGCAAAAAGCTTGTCCTTTTTTGATTGATTATTAATTGATGGATTTGTTATTTCTACTTGTTGCTCTTTCTTGAAGTTTTTGTGCTAACTAGTTTGAACTAATCGAGGATCAAACATTGGTGGTATTGTTGTAATATGTTAAATTATTTTTCGTATTGAATCAATATTTTTTTTAAAAGACCAATCGATGTGTTATATCTTGGAAATTACAAGTATGGTAAATATGGGAAAACTATTGATGCTTTGCATGTAAATATGCAAAACATATCAAAACTACACTTATTTTATGTTTTCATTATAATGATTGTTACACTGAAATTTGTCACCATGACTATCTGTAGTTAATATGGCTCCATCAATAGTCATATTATCCTCCTTGTCAAGCCTCATACCTCTGATCTTCATGTCAAACTTCAAAAAGAGAGAAAGTCACTTAAAAACATGTTTATCTCTGGGTACGCAGGTTCTCTCTACCTTGCCTGCGTGTACGTGCTCCAAACACACTGTGCCTGCGTACTTGTATGCTCTGTAAGCCAAAGGATGGGTGCGTACCCCTGTAAAGGTCAAAAGGCGCGAGTTTCATCTTTAAAAAGTTACTTGTTGTCACTTCTAGAGCCTTCTAGAAGAGTGTTTGACATGTATTGAGCGCCTCCAGATGGTTCATGCATCCCTATGATAGAGGAATTTATCCCATCAAGAGAGGAGCTACCCCATCCAAAAGAGGGAGTATCCCATTGATGTTGGAACTGAATAACTTCCTCTAGAATACTATAAATACAAGCATTGGGGCAGAGGAGGGGAGGTTGAAAGCTGAACATTCTAAAGGGTAAATGCTGCTGGAATTAGGACTTCCATTGTTGACTTGTGAGGAGAGATCACTATCCTTCCTTGTTGCCATAGTGGGAGTGGGTGAGCTTGTCAAAGTAGAGAAAATCTCTTGCTGGACCCTGGGAGGAGCTTGCACAACACCAAGGCTCAGGTTGTAATGGTTCCTTTTTTGTTTCCTTAATACAAATAAGTCCATTCTTCTCAATGATTTGTTGTTAATGAATTATTTCATGTACTCCTTGGTCTATGTGCTGAATATGCTTTGTTTTGTGAAATATTCAGGTGTTATGTAATCGTTTGCTTTGTTAGTGTATGCAGGTCTTAAAGTGAAGGAGGAGCTCATCTGGATCAGCAAGGCTGGACTGCTACAACAAGCGTTGGACCTAAGGTAAGATCGGAAAACACTTGGTCTCTCATAGAATAACGTGTGTTTAGAGAAGGATTGCTCTTGTTTGGTTTGTTTGTCACTAGAGAGTCTTAGACTCCTAGGGAGGTTAGGTTTGTCCACAAAAGTAACTCTTTCCACATGACAAATTGGCGACTCCGCTGGGGAATCCATTGATGTGATTGATTTTTCCTTTGAGCATTACTTTGATCTGAAAAGAATCTTGTTTCTTTTGCTTTTCGGTTGCTTGACTGTGTTTTTGGGTGGCTTAGCTTAGGGTTGAGTTAGAACTTAGGTTTTCTTTGTTTTACAGTAGTACACACCCTCTGTGTTAGACACAGTGCGTACTTGTATGCACTGTATCTGTGTACACAGAGCGTGTACGCACCTGGTTAAACAGGCTGCCTGCGTACCCTGTTAAAATTAAGAAAATTTCCTTTTTTTATCACTTTTTCCTTTTAAATTTTGTTTTTCTTAGTCTTTACTGCCCAGATCCACTGGTTGACTGTCAAAAATCTTCACCTATACTTGTTCCATTAGTGTCGAAAGTTTTAGTGAAATTCCTTGAGATTTTAGCCTTAGGGTTGTGATTTTTATATTGGTCCTGTAGTGACTTTGGGTTTAGAAGTTGCAAAGCCTTAGATATCTCTGTTTTTGTCAGTCTTCTTAGGAGTCGGACCAGTCACAAAATCTACCCTCGTGAGCGACTTACCTTTGTGTTGTCTCTTTGCAAAATTTCAATATAGCTTGTTCATTTAAAGTTGTGAATTTCATTTTCAAAAAGAACAAAAAGAGATTGAGTTTTTGTTTTGATTAGTTTGTGATTCTGCATAAACTAGTCCTTGGATTAATCATTGCCAAGTAAAACATCCCGGAATCATCCTAGTAAGCTTTTTCTTCTTAGATTAATTTGTTAAGAGAAAGGTTAGATACATTTCCTTCGATTTGCTTTTGAGTGATTTTTTATAGATTTTCATAGATCTAGAAATTGCTTTGATTAGATTAAGTTTTACACGCTTTATTAAATAGGAAAATATCAACGATCTCCTTTGCGACGTTTGTTTTAGAGTAACATTTGACGTCTTTGAAAGAGAAAGGAATTTTTCGTGAAGTAAAGAGTGGTCATGTTTTGTGTGCTTTGAAAGATAAAGAGAATTGTTTCTTTTATTGTCTTTTGAGAAAGTTGTTTTTATCAAAAAGATTGCATTCTCTCAACTCTCTTAATTATAACATTCATTGAAAAGAGAAAATTGTAAATCATCTTAGGTGCATCTTTTAGAGAATTGGAGTCGAGTCTATACACCATCAAGTTTCATCTCCATCACCTTTGTCTTAAAGAATAACCATTAAAATCAATGCTTAAAGTAAAATTAACTTAGAAATTTTTATTTTCTAGGGCTCTGAAGCACCAACATAGATCAGGATAGTGTCTTGGAGTAGGTGAGTAATTAACTCTCCAAGACTATTAAACCAAACAAGTAGCTTATCTTGTGATAGAATAAATCCAGCTGTTGCATTTATACTCTGGGAAAGCTCCTTTTAAAGGAGAAGCACGAGCTCGTGTCTGAACCAGTGAGGGGATCAATCCTCCCTCGTTGGGAACGACGCCAGACACGTACGCATTACAAACGGTATACCTCTTGTAGAGGAGCCTGGGGATCACTTATCGGTAAACCTTGGATTAACCATTGTCAAGGAGCCGGAAAGGGGATTGAGCTTGTTACTCTGCCCTTGCGTGTTGTCGGAGTGTAGACTGTTC
>APFE031156062.1:2471-19882 GCA_000404065.3 Pinus taeda | reverse complement strand
AAGATAAAATATGCATTGAATTGAAAAGAAAGAGATGTAGCTCTCAGGTGTGGCCTGCACCTGGAGACTACACTCACAAAACTTGAGAGATGTCTCTCGTTCACTCTATTACCTTTCAATCAAAAGATTACATCATTAAATACAATACTAGGAAATAGGAAGTTGTACCCAAACCCCATAACTATAGGAACTAATCCTAAACTAGGGAGAAAGTTACAACAATGTAACCATTTTCTCCATTAATAATAGAATAATATTAATTATTCTCAACTAGAATCAAGAGGCACAATCTATTGTGAAAGATTCACGAGTTGATCTTCAAGAAGGGTGTGAAGTGGAACAAAGTGTTGAAGATCAATTAGAGGAGCTACATGAAGCTGATTACAAAGACGTGGCAGAAGAAGACAAAGGTGGAGAAAATTTATATTTAAATTGTGATGATCTCGTTAATATTTCTATGAGTGCAGTCGTTACATCAATGAATGATGAAGACATCATAGCTGACTTTCAGATGATTGACACCAGAAATAGTGAGGGAAAATTCTCCTATCCAGCTTGTTATAATCTTGAGAAGGGCGAGAATAAGAATTCAAGCTTTCCATCACTGGGGAACAAATGAGGTGAAGAGATATCACCACCTCATGGCAAGGAAAGCAAAGATGAAGCCACGACTCAAGATGAACAAGTATGGGCTCAGTTGCAAGAAGACAAAAATGAAAACCTCTGTGACCAAGTTGTTTCATGTTTTAATTGTAAGCCTAGCTGAGACTGAGACCAGCAGGCATATGTTATTGTTCAGTACCATTTCTCCATTAAGCGGGAGTTTTGGAATTAATGGAGAAAGCTAAAGTTAGATTACTATTATGATGATGATAGGATTGAGACTCTATCTTAGGTCTCAGATCCTACTATCTAGGGAGTGGTTGAAACCACCTTGATTGTGAGAAAGCCTATATGTACTAGGTTGTTCTCTTGATTGAATGTAGTGTATTGTGTGTAGTGTTGGGGCACTCTCCAGGTATCTCACCTAGAGAGCCATTAAATTAACACATTTTCAATTTTTATCATAGAGTGCCTCCGAGGGCAATAAGAAATCTATAATTTTAATTTAGTTGTTAATAATTATTAAGTTGATGGTAGAGATTTAACCATGAAATATTCTAAAATATTCTTAATAGTAATCACAAATAAAAGGATGAGATTTATCTCAAAAATAGTTATATACTTTTTGAGATTTAATTAAATAGATTAATAAACAAGATAGAATATTAACAAGGGTCATATGAAATGAGTTATGGTTTTTTGGGCTTGTGGCATGGATAAACAATGGTATTGCCCCATGGTATTGTAAGAAAACTTAATTATACGTTAAGAAATGAGTTATGGTTTTTTGGGCATGTGGCATGGATAAACAATGGTATTGCCCCATGGTATTGTAAGAAAACTTAACTATAGGTTAAGAATTTCTATGGTAAATTGGAGTTGAATCTACACAGTTAAGAATCTTGTTATATGTGTTTATATATGTGTGTGTGTGTGTGTGGGCGCGTGGGTTTAACTCATATATTAATTATTTTTTATAATAATAATAATAATTAATAATAATAAAATAAAGTTATTATTTAATTAGTTTTAATGATTTTAATTTGAGATGTATCCACAAGTAAGTAATTTGTTATTTCTCATGGATTCGTGCCTATCAACATTTATAAACCATTTAATTTATATGTTGGGATGCGTATTAAATAATTAATATATGATATTCAGTACATTTTAATTTTATATTTTGGAAAATCTTGAAAAGAAATTCAATATGAGAATAGTGAAAATTAACCAGATATATAATAATAATAATAATAATAATGGAAAATATACCATTATAGGTCTATTTTAATCACATATCTAGCATGCGCCTAGAGGGATCAAATCACATTGGGTGCAAACCTGTTTTAGAGTGCAAAATTAGAAAAAAAAATTGTGTCCCTCATACGGCTTGATAGATCCTAATGAATCTAGGGTGCTTATGTCTTTTTAAATATACAATGTGTGACTTTTCATCATTTAAATTGTGTTTTTAAATGCTATATAAAGTACATATCTTAAACTTGTAAGTCCAAAAAATGTTTTTTGGAATTTAGGGAAAATTGACCCAAAACAATATACCTAAAAAAGGACTTCTTCAAACGTTTAACCATAAAAGATTATTTTATACATAATTTTTTTAACAATATATAATATATGGATAGTTGACATTAAAATTTTTTACATGTGCATTGAGTCATTTTATCATGGACTAAATTGTCCACACTAACATATTATTTTGGTTAATATATTTTTATGTGTCAATATTACTTAATCTTGCATATTAAAATATTTTATTGGTGACCCACATTAAACTTTTTTGTATCTCCCTTTCATGATTCTTATTATTAGGAAGCACATGGTAATTTTTATTTTATTTTTTAACCTTAAATTACTTTTTTCTTTTCTTTTCTTTGGACATTAAATATTTTACTATATACTACACTAAAATATTTTCTTTAACATTTTCATTTTATATATAGATATATATGAAGTTGATATCAACATAAATTATTTAACATAGATTTTCATATAGTTTATTTAGATACCATGCTGAACTATTTTTGAAAAGTATAAGGTTTAAACATCTTACTCATATTTTATTTTACTTCTAATTACTCTATCTATTTTTAAAGATGAAATTATTTTACATCAAAATATTTTATTTATGATTGAGAGTGAGTACAATATTTTGACTACATTTGGTTGTAATATGGGAGTGACCATAGTGAGATTCGGATTATCGATATTTTATAATTTTTTTAATTAAAACTAACTAAACATGCATATTCATTTTGTTTTTTTCATTATAGTCGACATTGCTTTTCTATTTAGAGAATATTTTATTTTTATTTTAAGAAGGACATGTGTCAACTCCATACCGAGCATAGATGAAATCATACATCTCTTTGTTGTAGAATGAGTCTACACAACAATAATAACAATGGATTGTAGTAGCACCTAAAATTGTGAATCTTATTGCGTCAAGAGACATATTCTACAACTAGTATGAGGGAGATGAGAGGTGCAATAATAATAACAATGGATTAAAGTAGCACTTTATATTGTGAATCTTATTGTGCTAAGAGCAAGGTTACTTGGGAGCGGGAGCAAATGCGAGGAGTGGGAGTAGAAGCAGGAACAGGGAGCGACATTTTCAAAACCTCCCAGTTCAGGAATGAATTTTTATATAATATATATTTTTATATATTTTGATGCATATATGTCAACAAAGTATGTAGAATGATGACTTAGATATAAAAAGTGTAAAAGCATGGATTGAACCATATAACATCAACAATATAGAAGTTATAATATCCATCAGTCACGTCCACAAGTTAATAACATACAACATATTGAGTCTCATGATTCATCGATCTTACAATTTCAAGCTTTCAAAATTCAATATATAAAATTTATCACCATTGATCACAAAAGTTATAACTTGTACGTGTAACCATTACCATTACTAAGTAATCAAATGATAACAAATAATATCTAACATGAAATGAAATGTTTCAACTTTCAACTTTCACAAAGCATCATATTCATAATTCATTACCAATGAGTTATAAATGCCAACTTCCAACTTCAAACTTAAATTTCATATATTGTTTACAAAAAATACCATAATAAATATGAAAGAGTCAATATTTATAAAAAGTACTAGAAACTAGAAAAGACAAGTAAATCTATTATCTACTGCTTGACCCTCTTGCCATGAGAAATTTCAAATTTCTTATCTCATGCTTTATTGGGAGTATCCTCTTGCATAGTCAAATGACCTTGGTGCTCTTGATTAAATACATGTTTCATACCCTAGTACCTTAGTGCTCTTGGTTATTGGGAGTCTCCCCCGCATAAAGGTCTTCGTGTTCTTGATTAAATACAAGTTCCATACTCTAGTACATGACAAAATCTAATGGAAACATTGCAATCCCCCCAACCTAAAACCCTGAAAAAATGATAACTCTACTGTATTTTGAGTGAGATCTAAAATTCTACTTTCTCCATATGAAATCCAATGAGGTTAGAACCACTTCAAACATCTTGAGTCATTTCATGGTAATTTTAAAAGTTTAAGTAAACGTTTTAAAATGAAAGATAAAGGAGAATGTCAGTTTTACTTTAAGAATTTAACATTACCATGAACTGCATATCAACACTAGGGCCAAATTCTTATTTCCAATCTTCAATAGCTCCCTCTATAACTCTTGAATTGGCAGGGATCAAAATTTCTTTTAGGGAGCGAATTTCGAGAGTGCCCTCTCGGGGTTGTTCCTAATTCGCTCCCACTAGGAGCGTGCTTTAGGAGCAAGTTTGAGAGGTGGGGGGCACTCCCCCACAACCCTAGTAAAGAGGCATTCTACAACCCATTATGAGGGAGATTTGTAATTCCTTTCATGCTCAACCTAAATTTGACATGTGTCTTTTAAGATATATATATAATATATATAATATTATATATATATATATATATATAAGTATATATATATATATATATTATATATATATATATATTATATAATATTATATATATATATATATATATAAAACAATGTCGGATATAGTAAAAAATCATAGGTTTTATCTTTAAATAAAAGCATTATACAACATCAATAATCTCACTAGGTTTTTTGTGGATGTTTAAAAAAATCTTATATTGTCACATTTGAATATGAAGAAATATATATTTTTTATACTTTTAAGAATATTTCAACATTCTACAACCCAGTATGAGGAAGATGTGTAATTCCTTCCTTGCTCAGCCTAGAGTGGTTCACATGTTTCTTTTTAAAAAATAAAATATTATTTAAATAAACAATAAAATGTCAACCATACTAAAACTTGAAAGACAAATGAGAATATACATGTTTGACTAGTTTTAATTAAAAGTGTTATAAAACTTTAATAATGTCACTCAATAAGTTGTGGTAAGAATCTTCCACTCTCATTCACAATTAAAATATTTAAAATTTTGTTACATAATTTTATATCAAATTCATCCCTAATTAAAAGTATAAAAAAAATCTTGTATTTTCACTTTTTAATGCAAGGAAGATGCATTATAAGATTTTTGAAAACATTTCAATATAAGAAATCAATTGTGAATATTCAACTGGTTAAACATATATTTGAATATCAATTTCATATTCATATAGTTATTATAATTATATGAATATAACAACTAATTGTAAGGAAGTTAACCTGTCATTGGATTTTATTCAAATTTGCAATATACATTTAAATGAGTATTTTATATCAACATATACATGTATTATCTTTATATTTATTTAGTTAACATTTATTAAAATTATATCTAATTGTTGGGTTAGCAGGAGTGGGAGGGGTCATCCTTTACCCCGACAACCAAAGAGTGCTACAATTTTCCCGGGAACTAGGCATTTCATCAAACAATTAGGCTAATTTTTTGGCTCTATGGAGAGGACTAGAATTAGCCTTAGCCAAAAGAACTAAGAAGTTGTTGGTTTTAAGGTGATTCAATACTTGCAATAAGGAAAGAAAACAAGCTAAAGAGTGAGGGAGAAAATTTGACAACCATAATACTTCAAAGATAGCTTTGCAATTGAAAAAAATTGAAGAGATTGAATTACACTACATATACAGGAAATTAAATTCAGAAGCAGACAAGCTAGCTAACAAAAGAGAAATCTTGAAATAAGGTGTTATGGATATGGATCATTCACAAATCATATTTTTCCATTTATCTTTATGAATTAAAAAATATCCTTAGTTAAAAGTAGTGGCCATTTCGGTCATCAAATTGGTAGATTAAAAATTAAATAAATCATTAGGGAGTCCTCCAACATTCCTTTTTCTAGAACTCCTGGTGGTGCATAGCCTCCCGAAAGATATTGGTGCTTCATTGAGTATGGAGGGTATGTGTACAACAGTCACCTTGATAACCGACTCAAAATCCAAAACAGGTTCAGATTCACTAGATGGCGAAGGAGAGGAAAAACATGGAGATTGTATGAGCATGACCGACATTCTCCATTAATAGCATGGATTAGAGAAACAAGGTCTCACACACTGGGATTAAATGCAATCAAACTCATATTAGCTAGTGAAATTCATCCTCTGCTAGGAATGGATCACCATCACGGTGCGTTGATTTGGGCATATTTGGTAATAAAATTAATTTACTTGCGATGTTGCCGCTAGAGACAAGTGCCTAATTATATAATGTATGCACCTATGAGCTCAATGCTAGTGTTATGGAATTTGAATAACATTCTTTTAGGGATTTTAAGTCGTAGTTGGTTGGAAATGGCAACTATGGAGGCACATTCGAGCGAACATGATTAGGAGTGTCTAATTCTATCGATAGACAACCTAACAAAGGTGGTGGTTTCATTGGTGGAGTTGATGAAGAGGAAAAGTGAGATGAGATAGAAATAGAAGGAGGAAAATCTGGAATTGATGGAGAAAAAATGTGAATGTTTGCAAAAGAAATTAGATAAGAAGTTGGTAATTATTGAGAAAGAGATTGTAGTGCTAAATCTCAAAGTGAATGAAATGAAACATCCCCTAACTACGAGATCATGAACAGGGCGGAGGATCTAGAATTTTGCAAGGACCAACTAGGGAAAGAGATTAGAGGACCACCCGAGCAGGGAGAAAGGGTGCATAATGCAACAAAGGAAAAAATGAACACAAATCAAAGGTTGAGCCATCAGAAGAAAGTTAAATTTTTAGATATGGATAATGTTCTACAAATATGTTTTGCATCTATGAGTCTTTTGTAAATATTATGGTAGATATCAATGTACAATTGTAGTTAGAAGATTTCAAAGAGGTAACAAAATACTATTATATTATGGATGTACTGGAAAAGTGAAGCCTTTAAAAAATCTAAAATGTGTAAAAGCTTCTCATCTTATAACCATCCCCTCTTTTAATATAATATGATAAAGGTTTCATTTAAAAAAATAAATCTGATTGTTTAATTTTAATTCGATCATTAAAAAATTATATTTTCAAAATAACATTATTAATTTACATTAATAAATTATCAAATTATCAAATAATTGTTTTATATACAGAATTTTAAATTATGTTTGAGCTTCATATAAAAGGATTAATTTATTTTAACTCATCAAAATAAAAAGGTTAAATAAATTCAAAATTTTGATTTAAAATATAAACATATTTTTTAAATTTGATCCTTTGATATGATATTTTATGTTTATAATATTTAAAGAATATTATTTTTAACATTTCAAATTTAAGAAGCTAAAGTTTAAAAAAATCCTAATAAATAATAGTAAACCCTCTTACCACATCAGACATCAGCCATCGCCATCATCATGAGGATGCTCTCATGGAACATAAGAGGACTCAATAGCAAAGGAAAACATAGATATCTACAAGAACGAATTAAACAGGAAACATTAGCTACTGTAATTTTGCAGGAAACAAAACTAGGTGAAGACAAATTGAAGTATATAGCAGGATTGTGTTGGAAATGATCTCATACAATGTCAATAGATGTAATAGGTAATGTAGCAGGTATAGCAGTTTGGTGGAATCCAAATGAGGTTACCTATGATGGTTGGATGGCCATTGAAAGAAAACTCATAGGTAGTTTCAGATATGTGGGTATGAGTGAGAATATTTTCTTAACAAAAACTTATGGTCCATCTTGTATAGAAGAAAAAAATATCTTTCATAAATCAATTGTGATCATTAAAACAAATCATAGTGTTATCACTCAAAACCATAGTTCACCTATGGCCAAAGATTCATATATATAAAAAAAAAAAAAAAAAAAAAAATTGTTTTAAGTCAATAGGTTCTTAGGTGTGTCACTTTGAGATTAGTTTTCCAAAGGTATTGATGTGAGTCTTTGTAAAAAACCGTTAGATACCATCTCTCATGATAGTTAAAGCATGTCGTGTCTTGATTAAATCATTCTGATTTTGCACAGTTTCGCAGCGCGATATGATTGGCTAGTTTAGCTGCGCAATCATTTTGCCACCTTTCTGCAGCATATCATTGAGCAGCCATTTCGTAGCGTGGTATGTCATTTCATAATTGCCTGCGCTACGAAATCGGGGATTCGGGTTTTTTCTGCAGCATATTTCCTTGAAATGTCAAATCTCGGGAGGTGAGTCATCAGAACCGTTCATATGTGTCAGTCGACGTCCTCTCCAGGTCATGATAGGATCCATTCCGCCATCAGATATAGGATCACACACATGACAATTATTTCAATAAATCTTATGAGGTATGGTAGTGTAATTATGTTTATTCATGATGCATTAACGTGCCTATTCTATGATAAGCGTTTGAAAAAACACAAGGAAGCCCGAATTCTCATTTAAAAAGAGACTACTGCAAGCGAGCCTACATTCCAAAGCCGAAGCTGTTGTGTAAATTGGATTTGCTGATTAAGTTCTCTGTGCAAGAATTTTCTGAGCGAGATGGAGAAAAGAGAGCATAGATCCGGGAGATGTCTGAGAACTGAACCAGAAGGACTTGACCTCACGCTTAAAGATGAAGGTGTTGCACGAGCTTTCAAACAGGCTGGTTGCTGGAGGTTCTGTGAAAAATTGAAGGGCGGACACACAGAGGTAACTAAAGCCTTTGCACTAAATTTCAGTGGTTTGAATTCTAAGGTTGCATTACTAGAGTTCCCTGTGTCTCCGCAAGCTATTTCTGCTGTCACCGAAATTCCAAGAAGTGGTCAGGAATGGTTTAAGAATTATAAGTTTGATATGACCCCATGTAAGGAGTTTCTGAAGGATCAATATGCAAACGAGGACCTTACTAAGGCAATGCCAAGGCATTATATTAAAGAGCATTATGCTCTGCTCCTCACAGCCATTCAGAAATACCTCACATGCGAGGGAAGGTACACTAAAGTCTACTCATACCACTTCAAACTTTTGCTACATTTCACAGGGAAGGTGTCCATAGACATCCCTTTTTATTTATTCAGGAGTCTTCGTAAAATGTGCGACAAAGTTCAATTCAAAAGGGATAATTATGAGACATCTCTTTTCCATCATGGTTTAATTAAGTTGTTGGTGTTAGATAGCCTGCATAAAATCGGTAGGGATTGGGACTCTTTCATTTTCATGTCGGGTTTCCAAAGCAAAACAGGTCTTACCCCATTACCAGACAGGGAAAAATAAGGAAAGATTCAAGAGTCTTCAATGGTTGAAGAGCCTACATTGGCTGAGCCTAAGAAGCAGGCTAAAGACCGAAAGAAACCGAAGCATAAGTCAAGGCAATCAGAGAAACCCGTAGTCATAAAAGAGACACCCAAACCATCCAAGGAGAAGATTAAATATCAGAAAGTTGCATCAAAGCCAAGTGGAGTTGCACAAGAAACCAGGATCAGAACAAGAAGCCAGCTAAGCAGAGAAAAAGGAAAGTTAGTTGCAGTAGAAGACAGCCCCATGTCAAAGGCTAGTCTAAAGGATTTGCTGGAGGCAATTGACTTTGAACAAGCCACATCAGTACAGGTGGAGCCTATGCCAATTGACCCAACCCAGTCATCCCCTGATAGCTCCAAGAAATCAAAAGCCTCAAAAAGGCTAAGATTTGAGGAGGCTGGAAAAGAATTCATGGTCAAGCCTCGAAGGCCAATCACTAGGAGACAAACCCAAGCAGCGGAACAAGTTCAAAAAGGTGAGGAGACTACCAAGGTAACAACAAAGGAAACCAGACCATTGCCTAAGGCAGAGAAGAAAGAGAAGGCAGAGAAGGCAGAGAAAGCAGAGGAAACCAAAAGAATAATCTATACCAGAGGACAGGCCAAACAAAAAGGAAAGCAGATAGCTCAGGCAGAAATAACAAAGGAGAGCAAAAAGAAAGATGTGAAGGAGAAAGCTCCTATGGTCAAGAAAGACAAAACCTCATCCACCAAGGAGAAATGGGAAGCAGCTGATAAGGAGATGGCTGATTTAGAAAAGACAGTATCAGAGATTGCAGCCATGGAGAATGAACTTGCAAAGCTTAAGGCTCAGCTAGGCAAGTTAGCTGCTAAATAAATTGAAATTGTTTAAAGATCAAATGTTGCTCCAAGTTTTGTTTATTTTTCTTAAGATTAATTAGTTTTTGAGGCATGTATAAAAGGAAGGAAAATTAGTAATTTTGGAACCAAGGGTGAAGCTGTAACAGTCAAAGTAATTGAAGAAATTCATTGAAGACTGTGATTTTGCAAAGAACAGCAGTTTCGTAGCGCGCTACGAAATTGCTGTAGGTGACTGTTTTTAAAAGAAAATTCAAAAATGATGCTGAGGTCATCAAATTTTGTGAAGAAAGGCTTCGAGGATAGGAAGGGAATCATAAATGGTTGCCAAAGCCTTCAAAGAATGACAAATGTAAATCTTATTGCATAAAGGTGAAACTTTTTGTCTTTACTAAAGTTTTCATAAAGTACCTTTATGACCGGAAAATTAGGGTTTCTGGTAGGGTTACCAGAATTTTGAGTTCAACACCTGGCAGTGTCCATAAAGCGTCTAGATTATCAGTCATATGGTGTTATTGCATGGTCATTAAGGTCATTGTACAGCTTCAAGCACTTTTTGTTGGAAAATAAACATGGAATTAAAACAGGGACCGTGAAAACAGAGGATATTTCTTCATCAAAGGCTGAGTCAGCAACACAGTTGGAATCCAAGGCAGCCAATTCAGTGAATGCTCCTCAAATATATTTCAGCCACTACAGGAAAGGCACAGGTGTCAAAGACCAGGAAAGAATCATGCACACGAGGAGATAGTAGTAGAGTTTGATTAGAAATAGGACTCTATTGTATTAAAAGCACAATACCTCTGTATTTAATAAGTTAGTTTCAATATGGATAAGGTAGTTAATCATAGGTTTTCGAGCTCCCCTCATGCTGGAGGAGGAGACTCAAGATAGCTTAGTTTTGTTTCCTATATATAGGAAAAACTCTGATGTATCAAGGGTTGGAGATTTTTATCAAAAAGACAGAGTTTTCATATTGGTTAATGTAAAGTTTCTTTTCACAGTAATAGAAAGCATATTGTTTCTTCCCAAGATTCATCCTGTGTCTCAAATGTTCAGAATGCATGTGGTTTTGGTTCTATTCATCTTGTTTTATAGTTCACTAGACATGCAATCACTCTGAATTCATCATTGATGCTCAGACTTCCTGTGTATGTCTTGTTGAGTTGAAGTACTTCTTGGTAAATGTTTTGAACAGTGAGACATTATATGCCTTGGTTTCTATGATTCAGTAGTTGCTTGTTTACTGTAGGAATGTATGACTCCATGAACCCAATGGGAGAAGCCTTGATTTTGTTGTTCCAACCAGCTTGAAATTTATTCACTGTTTTAAAGAGTTAGCCATCTTTTTGCCCTTAAATGCATATCAAAATCTGTGAGAGAGCCCTCTCTGACTAAGGAGGCTAAAACTTAGTCTAAAGCCTGGTTTGAAACAGTTGCATGAGATCTCACTAAGTAGCAGCCTTTAGTGTATGATTTTGTGACAACACATAGGAAGCTTCTTATGTGTAGCTGGAGGAGATTTTAACCTTATTAGATCCATTCGTGAAAAAATAAAGTGGGAAACATAGGTTAGATCAAGCCTCAACATCTTTTGATGAGTATATAGAAGAGCTACATCTGGTAGATGTTCCTATAAATAATGGTATCTATACCTAGAATAATAGGCGCAGGGGGGAGAGGGGGGGGATCAAATAGCGATTCCTTTGGATCATTTTATGTTATCGAAGGAATTTCTAGAAAGGATATATTTGTGAGAGCTTAGATCTTGTCATGCATGGGATCAAATCGCTCGCCTTTACATTTAAAACTAGATTTAAAAGAAGCATTGAATAACCATCCGTTTCGTTTTGAAAGTTTTTGGTTACAATCGAAAGATTTTGTTCAAGTATTGCATAAATGGTGGTTAGAAATAGATATCCAAGGGGAGAAAAAAATACACAGTTTCCAGCTCAAACTAAAAGTTTTGAAGCGCAGAATAAAGGTTTGGAACAGGTAGGTGTTTGGTAATATATTTGAAGATAAAATAGTTTTGGAAAGGAAAATGTCATATATCCAACAACATATCATATTGGAAGGTAGATCATCCAAACTTCTAGAAGTAGAGCCTGTGACTCTTCAACACATTGAAAATAAAAGGAAATGGGAAGAGATACTCTAGAAACAAAAATAAAAAATACAATGGCTCAAATAAGTTGAAAGACATTGAATTTTTTTCATAATGCTATTATTCAATGACAACGCCATAGCTAGATTTTCCCCTTCATTGGTTCGGATGGGGAGAGGAAAATTAAACATCAAGAGATAGAGAAGGAATTTTTCAACTAATACAAGGATCTATACATGGAGGGAAATTCCCCAGGGTCGCAATCCACAAATATAATATTGTAAAACATACCATCTCTTATCACATAGGAACAAAATCAGGCATTAATGAGACCAATCTCTTATGGAGAGGTAGAATTTTTGGTAAAGAATATGCCAAAAAAATAAGGCACCTGGCCCTGATTGATTCACCTCTGAATTTTTCCAAGCATGTTGTGTATTTTTAGGGAAGTAAATTCACGCCCTAGCAGAGGATTCAAGAAGGATTGGGTTTTTTCATCTAGCGTTAAATGTCGCTTTCCTAACACTTGTAACAAAAACATAACAATAGGAGAATCCCGATGGTTTTAGGCCGATCACCTTATGTAATGTGATATATAAAATTATTTCATCGCGAATAGTGAATCAATTGAAACCAATTCTTCCTTTTCTTATATCTCCTACCCAAACAGGGTTTGTATAGGGGAGGCAGATATTGGATGGTATTATTTTTGTGCAAGAAGTGATACATTCATTACGATTGAAGAAATTCCCAGGTATGATTATCAATATAGATTTGTCCAAGGCATATTATATAATAAGATTGACATACTTATATCATATTCTATGAGGTTATTGATTTTTAGACTAGTGGATTTCGTGGGTAGTGTCTTTAGTCACATTTGTGTTTTTATCTATCTCGATTAATGATTCACCTTCCTATATGTTCCAACCAACCAGAGGCCCACGATAGGGTGATCCACTATTTCCCTTTCACTTCATTTTAGTGATGGAGGGTCTTGGTTGCACGTTCAGTAAAGCATGCGAAGTAGGCCACATCTATAGTATATGCCTCTATGGAAATGACTTACCAATATCTCATCAAAAAATCGTTAATGATGTTATATTGTTTGGGTTTCCCATATCGCAAGAGGTGAAAAAAATGGATAAACTCCTAAAGCTCTTTATGGACACATCTATTACATAGATCAATAAGACAAAATATAAAAAAAATTCTTCAATTGCTTGGAGATACTCCAACATATATTGACTGAATACCTAGGCTTTAAATAAGGCTATCTACTTGCAAAGTATCTGGGTTTACCTTTGGTGTTGCATCATAATAGGGTCAACACTTAGGAATACCTTCTAGAGCGCACTAGACGAAAAGTTAACAATTGGGCCTTTAGGACTCTTATTTTCCCTAGTCGTCTAGTGATGAGCTTCATAAATGGGTAATTATATGGGTTCATTTTACCTCCTAACCTAGTCAAATCAACCGTTCTCTTATCTTATTGTGTGATTTTGGAATTATATTTATGTTTATAGAGTGAATTGATTTAGTTATGATGCAATGTGGTCTAATATGTGTTTAATGCAGATTATTGATGAATTTGTGGTCAAAGTCAAGGATTCAGTGGACAAATGGCAGCAGTAAATCGAAATGGAAAAACTAGAGGACTTATAGGATGGAGTCCCCCTCATTTATTGCTCCTCACTTCGAATTCTCCTTCATTCAGCTTGGCGCAGAAGCAGGCAAGTCTTGTATTAGTAGGCAGTCGAGCAAGTGGAGGATGACTGATGATTATCTCGAGTTTTGGGAGGCAAGCCTCCTTGATTTTCAGGGAGCTATTGATAGCTTCAATTGTATAAGTAGAGAGGTCTAGGGCCTCACTAGGGTCAGATTTTTGTTGGATTTTTGTTGTAATTTTGCTTATGTAAACTCTGCTCAACTTCTAGCTTATTATTTTGATAGTTTCATGTAATCTTGTTATTATTTTTGGAAATAAAGATGGAATCATTTTTGAGTTAGCATTGAGTTACCTCAGAGGGATGAAGCTCTTAGGTTAGGGCCCAATCCAAGCAGCCAAGCTCCTCTTTACTTGTATTTGTATGTTTTACTTTAGTTGTAGATTAGATTGATGTTAGATGTATTTCTTTCATGATCAAGAATAGATAGCTTTTGATGATTTAGTAGTTTGCTTCCATTTGTGCTTTCTATAGCAGGTTAAGCAGTGGTAAAGAAAATATTTAAAAGGATAGCAACAGTACCTTGGCCTCTCTTCCTCTCTTTGGGACCATGATTTGAGGTAAGGACTCTCTTGCTGCCCCCAAAAACACAGATTTTCCTCATTCATAGGACTTCTAGTGTTTACAGCTTTCTAGTTGGTTAATAGTTTAGTTTTATTTGCTTCAAACCTTCTCCATTATATTCACTTCTTAATTTACCGTAGTATTCGTCCATGCTTTCCTTTCTTGCATCAGTTATCAGCATTTCATTTCATAGATTAGAGTTTAGATTGGTTTGATGCAAAAATCTGTTTTTCTAGATGCACTTATTTCATCACTTTCTTCATCTCATTGGTTGATTGTCAGATGTCTATGCAGTAGATAGCTTCCCATAGTAGATCAAGCTTATCAACCATCCCATCCTCCATCTGATCCATGCCCTACAAGTCACCCAAGTCTCCCCTCAATTCTACCTTAGTTTCCTACATTTTCCATAGAACTTCTTCCTCTCTCCTTGAGAAAATCCGATCATATTTCTTTCTCCTGATGATTCTTGATGGACCCTAGGTACCCTAAAACCTCATTCCAACCTTCATCCACCTTGTCTACCCACTCTCACACCTTAAAAATAGACAAAACTACTCTCAGCCTCCTCCTGTAGGACTCCTATAGAATGTTGTTTTTCCTCATGTAGATTTCTCGTGTCCTCCTATAGATTTTGCTGTAGGATTTTTTTTGAAGGCTGAGTTTGGGAAAAGCCTCCAGAAGGCCACCTGAGACCTCCTAGGACCTAGCCACACCATCCTACATCCTCTCAAGTCCCAAAACCACCTTTCAACACCACCTATTCGTTGCCACATTCACAAACAATAAATCACATACATGTCAAATTCACATAAAAATACATAAAAATCCAAAAAGATGTTTTTTGCTCATTTACTTCCAGAAATAGCTTAGTTAGATGTTGTTTAATTCTTTGAATAGATACATGGAATTCTTTTCATGGTTTTCATAGTGCTTTCTGCAAAAGTAGGATTAGTTGGTTAAGTAGGATTTACTTGGTTTGCTTTACATTTCAGTCTTTCTCCTTTCTACAGTTAGAGTAGTATCTGTAGAGTAGTCTTTCTCTCCTTTCATCACATATAAAGCTCTTCTATAATCCATAGAAGTTGGCTTCAGATCCTAGTGATCTTGGGCCAGCTGACCAAGTGACAACCTGTAGTAAGAACTAATACTTGTGCATACAACACCGTCGCTTCCAAGTTTGTTACGAACTATTGGGTTGATAAGTAAAGAAGGCAACCCAGGAGTTGCAACATTATTGCTACAATACTAGTGTTCACCATTCTTTTTGGCATCATTTCCGGGGAAGCATCAGGGTATTTTGTAATTATTGCTTTCTTCTATTTTCTTCTTGCAACATTTTGCTCATAATTTATTGTAGAAAAAGTAGACTAGTCCTTTCTTTTCCTTCAATTCTGCATTTCCTTGCTTTCCTTTTCAATTCTGCAAATTTCATTTTAGCAAGAGTAGAATAGTCATTTCCTTTCCTTTCAAGTTCTGCATTTCCTTGCTTTCCTTTTCAATTCCACAATTTCATTTCAGCAATCTCATTTTAGTTAGTTGCAATTTGTTTTGTTAAATCAATTTTAGTTTTGCAGGTACTATCAGTGTGGGAAAAAAGAAACAAAAACCAACCAAAAACATTTCCTTTCATGCCTCGAAGGAATAGAGATAACTCGGGAAAATTTTTGCCCAACACCCCCACTGCTTCACACAACCATCCTTCTGTCTTCTTTGGTGGTTGCGATCAATAAGAACCCTTAAGCGAACAACCTAACATATTTGAAGATCCTATAGGGGAAGAAGAAGAAGAAAACACTCCTTTAGAGCCACTGACTGAACATAGAAATGCTAGGGGGAATGGAGAAAGAATAGAGGGTACCTTTCCCATTTGGGAGACCAATGGGATCACCAAAATGAAGAATATAGGCCCTTCCACCCTACCTCATTTCCATGGTCTAACTACAGAAGATGCTAACACCTTTTTGTTTCTATTTGTTGTTATCTATCGAACCTATGACTATGCAGAAGATAAGCAAAAGTTGAAATTGTTCCCTTTTACTCTCAAGGATGCAGCCTTGCACTAGTTCATGGGATTACTTGGAAATAGCATCACAACTTGGCCTCAGATGCAACAAGCCTTTAACAACAAGTATCGAGACTATTGTAGGTCAAAAGATACTAAAGAAGAAATCTTTTGAATGACCATAGGAAGTGATGAGTCCTTGGAGGACTATGAAGAAAGGTTCCAGCTCAGTTACAAAAGGGTCAGGTGTACACTCAACCCTGAGTCTCTGAAGCTGGTCCCACTCAGGTGAATTCGGGAAGACCTTTTAGACACCCTCCATCTACTGGCCGGGGGGGACATCTACCTGTTAGCGCTTGGAATTCACCTAGGCTGAGATAGACAAACTCTCAAGGCTACATCAAACCATTTCACCTCGTAGCTAGCCCTACGAGGTATGAGAAGGCTCTCTCGGGTCAGATTCGTTAGATATTTCAATATGATAAGCTGACCAATTAGGAATAAAGATATTAGGCTAGTAAATTGATAAGGGGGGTTGATTTAAAGATTTTTGGGTTTTTGGTGGCAATTGGAGGGAGTGCAATTCAGGGTGCGGGGATTGAGCACAGTTTTTGCAGGGGGATCTTTGGGGCAAGGTAGGAGTGAGCGCTGATGCCTTAATCTGAGATGGATGATCAGGGATGATAGAGAAGGAGATAAAGAGGGCAAACAACCATTTGAATCCTCTCTAGACAGTAGAAAACATAAATTTTGAACAAACTAAAAAGCTGAGCATGTCAAAGCATGAATTCAAACTTTACCACTTCATCTGTCCAAATAGAAGTAAAAGAGAGATGTGGAATACATAAACAAACTTACCAGAACATGTAGAGAACACACCATCAACACAAAAATCCACAAGAATCCATAATGATGTCTGCAAAA
>APFE031156061.1:0-15477 GCA_000404065.3 Pinus taeda | reverse complement strand
TGTTGTGGACAAGCTGTTCCCAAGGTCTGATGATGGGCTTGGGAAGTGCAGACTGAGTTTCTGCATCTGCATGTACAACTGCTGCTTTATTTGAATGAACATGAACATTATTGACTTGCTCTTTATTGGAGTCTGTTTCAATATTCTGAACAGAAACAGGTTCAGAAAGATGACTCCATTGCTGTAGTTCTTCTTACTGCAGCTTTGTCTCAAGCTGCAAAAACTGAATATTCTCATGTGCAGTTTGCAGAGAGGTTTGGATGTCAAAGAGAGTTTCTTTATTAACTTTGACCATCTCATTAACAGTGGAATGAATTAGGATATTCAATAACTTTAATGCATCTTCAAGTTTGGCCATTTTCTTCAATGTCACTTAAAAAACACAACTGAGGCAACATCAACAGAAAAATAATATTGTACAAGATCTTACTACAAGATCTTGTAAGGGCTTGTCAAGTGGCAACAATGTCGCGAAAATGGTTGATGGAGTAGGCACTGAGTAAGTTGGATGTTACCAAGTTGCATCCACTTTCTCCAGAGGGCACATGGTAAATCAACAGTCCATAGTTCGTTTCAAGAATGAACTGGAGCGTAACATCACTATTAAACTGGGATATGTCAAAGCAAAAAAAAATATATAAATGTGAAGATGAGCGCTGTACTCAACTTCAAACTTCAGAGCATCTAGCTGCTGTGGAAATCATGCGTCTTAAACATATAATTATTTTGCAAAACAAAATTGATCTTATCCAGGAGAATGTAGCTATCAACCAGCATGAGGCAGATCTTCCAAAGAGTGACAAATTTCAATATACAAATTTTGCACACAAAATTAACAGTTTTGATACGGCACCAAAGAAGCTGCTTGCATCAGATTCTTGTCTTCGTCCTGACCGTAGTGCACTAGAGATGGGAGATCTGTCGAAGGCTGGAGCTAAAAAATCCAATCTTGAGGAAAAACAACGGGCAGAAGAGAGATGTAGAGAGGAAAAAATCAACCTTCTTTGCATCCATAAACACATTAATATCTACAGATCCTATATGGCACTATTCTCGGCAAGTTTCATAGCAGTGTCATAATAGGATAAGCGTAGCATATAGTCAACAAGTATCCTCTTCACTCGTATGTTGTTCCATTCCTACTAATTTTCAGCTCGAAGCACACTCAAATGGTCCAACCTGGCACGACACCTTTGAACTTGCAACTGCTCACTCTTGTTGCTCTCATCTAGCTGGACCAAATTGGTTACTGTGAATCAACAGAGATCAACAGTCCACGCATCCGGTGTAGAAAAAACCGGAGGCATTCGCCCCCCCGATATCGCAAATTGGACTTCACGGGACGTTCGAGAATAAATATGGTTGATGCAGCAAGGAAGTAAAAGAGATTAATTGTATTCGAAAGAGTGAAAAGGAATTTGAAAAGAACGATTTCGGCTCTTGGTCAGCAGATCGGTCACAAATTCTGGAGGTGTCAGCGTGAAATCGAGCAAAACTTGATGCCAATTTAATTAACAGTCGATGGAAATCGAGCCAACATTTCAGTTCTTTGCGAGACCAGAGAGTCAACAGTACAACAGAAGCTACCAAACATTTGATTTCATATCAATTTCAATTCCTTCAACTTCTATGTCTCACGTGACACAGGCGGCAGAGTATTCAACAAAGGGCCCAATAGGGTTCGAACCGGTGACCTCTGGACAGCGCTGAGATACCAAAGCTTCCAGAACAGAATTTCGACCAAAGGGAATTTGTCAATTACAAATTCTCAGCTTCCAAAACGGAATTTCGACCAAAGGGAATTTGTCAATTACAAATTCTCAGTTGATATTCCTCGCATCCATGAGAGTCCCAAATTTGTGCGCTCGTTTATTCTTTCTATCAGCCAGCGCAAACAAAGGAAACCAAGTCGAACAGGGTTCTATGTAAATACTTTATGCACGGAGCATGCATGAAGGGCGAGGCTTGTGCATTCTCACATGACTGGAAAGATCAAGAAAACAATGTGTGTACATTCTACCGGCGAGGAGTTTGCTCTTATGGAAGTTGGTCTAGATATGATTATGTGAAGGTGTCTCATCCTGAAAGTACATTTTCTTTGTTGCCGATATCTCACTTGGGCTCTAAAGTGGAACCTAAATCAGCTTCTGTACATAATGGAGTGACAGTGGGCAATGACACCTCAATAGCATGGCATACAAGAGAGCTTTCAGGCTTGAGTAAGCCCTTTTTTTTTTCTCCTCTGGGATAGGCCTGGACTTCTGGCTCTCAGGATGTCTCCTCAACTTCAAGGATGGAATTGCAAACAAAATCTTCGATCCATGATGCTGCTGATTTTCCAATTTGCGCATTTGTTGCTGCTGGTAAATGTCAGCATAATCAAAAACACTTGGAAGCTATGCGGAACAGCTTGTCCACAATTGTAAGCAAGAAGAAATTCAGTGGACGGCGTAGACGTAGATCATCTGGTCGAGATGTTGGAGAGGAAAATCAAAATACAGAGGCACAACAACAGTTACGCCAACTTTTGCAGATCAGTAACTGCTGGTATTGTAGATGGGTAAATGATCGCATCCTCAGCGAACTCACGGTGGAATTCATGTAATGGAGGCGCAGGTGCAATAATCAGGACAAAGGCGTTATGTCAGAACAGTAAGGGCAGCGCTGGACAATAGCGCTTCAGAAGAGCAGGGCGCAGGTAGCAGTATGGCAGCGTTATAGAAGACTAGGCTAGCTCTAGTCAGCACTATTCAAGGCAACTCAGACCAGTTGCTCAGGGAAAACAGGCCACTCATCATGGCTCTGATACCATGTTAAACAGACATGGACAGTGAGAACAAATAGGAAAGATAAGGCTTGCATTGCAATTTTTATTAACAATAGATGTACATTTATAGTACAATATGGTGACCATTGGGATTCACATCCCAAGGTCCCTTGGACTACTTAGTCTGTTCGGCTTCCACACTAACCCATTTAGGATTAGGTGTCCAACAAATTTTATTATTTATTATTTCTTTTTTCTCTCAAGATTCAAATGGATTTAGAGAATTCCTACTATCAATCACATATAGGTATTGTGTTCTAACTATTTGTACAAATTCTTCCATTTTCAAGGGTCTTTTATACACTTTCAACCTGAATCCATTCTCCAGAATTAGGATGTGCTCTTCATTTATGGTTTTGATTTCATTGAGCCATTATCATAACATTTCTCAACAATGAATGGCCCAAGCCATCTTGTTAATTCTTTCCTTTGAAATACTTGAACTTGGAATCATACAATAATGCCTAATTTACTTTCTTAAAGCTCCCAGGTTTGATGCATTTGTGACGACAAATATTTCTTTGTAACCATAAAATATCAGTGTGGAAGAGGGGCTACATGTATTCATCTAACGCATTCAACTATTGTAGTATTTCCTCTTACATTATTGATAAGTTCATGTTAATCTAGGAGGCCATCCTAGGGGCGGTGAGATGTATTTCTTACCATAGGCTACTGCACAGGGGTAAATCTTGTGGTGATATCCAATTTTGAATTATATGACCATGCTACTTATGTTATCTATTAGCCCAATTCCTTATCCTCAAGTTGATCTATAAAATTCCATGGACATTCCAATGGACAATTTGTCACACTAGATATAATTAATTATACTTAAATATTCAAAATATACACTATGAGGGTTTATTTATATTTATATTTATGGATTTATAAATTATTGTTTATTTCATATGTATGAAAATTATATTTATGAAAAAAATAGATAACAATGAAATAAAAACTCACAAACCACAATTGGCATGAGATATAACCTGGGAAACCCTTTTGAGAGAAAACCTAACTGAAAGGTGAGGTCACTCTACTCTCTTTCCTTGAATAGAAAATGGTTGTGAGTACAAAGAAGTAAGGATTCTAGCCTATGGGCCACTACAATGCCCAAATCCTCTCTATGTGCTCTCCCCTTATCCTTCCCGGCTACTCTGCTCCTCTATGGAACAAAATACCCCTGAAAAGAATGGAACCCATTTTTCTCCTAGTGGCCCAATTATACACAACCTGATAGCCTGCTAGTGGTTAGGTTTGACTCCTCCAACTCAACTAGAGTTAAAAATATTGACTCTTAAATGGTATTCTCCATCATGATCACGTGGCTATCCCCTTTTCCATGAGTAATGGTTGATAATTTGTCCTCCTCTCGATTATGGTAGTCAAAATGGGAAGGTCAACTTCAGAGTGGCATAAATTTTGCATACAAAATTTGATTGTGTGCTAAAGTGGAAACATTTTACCCCTAAAAAACACTATTTGAAGCCTCCAAATGCTCCTATAAGGTTTCAGATCCCAATTTTCCAAACTGGGTCTTGATAGTAAAAGTGGTCATTTGAGTCAATTCCTCCACTTTTTCCACTTTGAAAGCATCAAGATGGATGATAAACAATACCATGATCCAATATTGATCACAAACTGACTATCGTTGTGAGGATTTATTTCTATCTCTATATTAGTCACCTCCACATGCCCATTGCCCCAAGGGTGATAATGATCCAATATTGATCACAAACTGACTATCGTTGTGAGGATTTATTTCTATCTCTATATTAGTCACCTCCACATGCCCATTGCCCCAAGGGTGATAATGAGTGGACTTCCAATGGTGAATGTGGTACTACTCCATGATATGTTGGATAAAGTGTGAGGTAAACTGAGTACCTTGATCAGTTACTATCTACTTTGGTAATCCAAACTTGTAGAATATGTTATATCTCAAGAAATTAACCACTTTCTTCTATGTGGCTACCTTGACCACTTTTACCTCAACCTACTTAGTGAGGTAGTCAGTGCATATGAAGATGTAATTTTTATGTCTTCATGAAGGGTCTATAGGTCCTAGAAAATACATACCCCATTTGTCAAAGGGTTTTAATGACACTTGGGGCTATAATGGAATATATCTTCTCCTAGTTGACCTCCCCAAACTTTTGGCACTCATCAAAATGAGAAGCACATCTCTATGCATCTCTATGAAGGGTACGCTAAAACTTACCAACTTGCAACTTTTTCCTGCTATCCTTTTTGCTACATAGTGCCCCCCACAGGCTCATCATGGAAATAATCAAAGATATCATGTGCCTCATCCCGCCTTACATATTTTCTCAAGATCTGATCTAATCCAAGCTTGAATAGACATCTTGTAATTCAACTGCAATTTGTACTTTCCTAACAATTTTGCACCTTTCATTGTTGGAATAATGTTGAGGAAACTTCGTTATTGTCAAGTATTTGGGTATGTCAGCAAACCATGGAGTGTGTATTGAGAATGGAAAAGAGATGTTCATCTGGAAGTTGATCATTTATCATGTTGTCATCTACACGATTTATTATCCTTGATAAAAAAGTATGCAACAAGATTTTTCCTCCCTATCATATCAAGGATAGTTAGGATAGTTATATGAAATTGTTGTAACAATAATGCTACCCACCAAAATGGGTAACCCCACAGGAGAAAAATTTTACCCTAGATTTGAAAACTAGCTACAAATCCCTCACAACCACTATATGATGATGATATGTCATGTTCCTTCCCTTTTTGCATCAACCATGTGTCTCCCCCCATTTGGCATTTACACTTGGATGAATGTGGGTTGTTATTCAAAAGGTAGTTTGATCATTTTGAAATTGGGTGCTTATACTTGTTTGTTTTGGGAATTTAGTATGGATAAAGGGGTGACTTGGAAGATTAGCAATATTTATTATAAATATGTTCTCTCACCTTACCAGGGGGTTAATTTATCCCTAGTCTAATGGGACCTCCCTTAAGGACTTATGGTTATAGGAGGGGCACTACTTGGAAAATTTGGATTGTGATAGCGTGTTCATTATCCCCTACACCATACTTGACACTTTCTTTCTCACATTATATGCCCCATATATCACTTCCATTCTTCGGGTCTAACCTATAGTTGGTTCTTGCGATTTGGCACCCATATGTTCGCACTCTTTGGGTATGGCTGGAAAATTATTGCCCTGGAGGTTGAGGCAACTAAAAGAATGAAAAATCATAACATAGCCACAATAAAAAAAAATGCAAAAGAGGGTTGAGACATAAGTGAGGACGTGGGTAAAATCGTAGCATGGGCCCTACCCTCCTCATTAGCCATCACTCGGTTGCTGAGCACATAATGCTACATTACATCAAGAGGAACTGTTACATGTCCAAACCTTGATAAGCATAAATTGTCTCATCTTAAGGGATAATAAAAATGCTACATCATAAATATCAAGCTCTAACTCTTAAGCTATATGTGGTAATACGAAGCATTATCAAGAAGAAGTAAAATGTGCACAAGAGGGGTGTAAAAATCAAGTCAAGTAGGGTAACTCATGCCTTCATGATTTCTCCCTCCTATACATTCATACACTCAGGACGTGGGCACCCTATCAGTTGGTCCCCTTGACCATGACACCTAGCCATGAAACCTTTTCCCCTTCATTACCACATATTTACACTAACATCTATTGATTAAGGGGTTGACCTTGGAACTATCACTTCACCTTGAGGGCCAAAAGCACCTAATAGAGTTGACCATTCATCACCTTTATCAAGGCTTGGGAAAACATTCATGGGACTTGGTCTAGTTAGATATTGGAAGGTGATCCTTGTTTGAAGTATTAACATGCCATTAAAATTAAAGTTTGTTCCACTTAGATGAATATATGATCATATTCTTCAGTGGATGGTTGTATTCACTTGATTTCATGTTGCTTTTGTCATGTGGTCCACAACAACTCAGACCTTGAAGGAACCCACTCCATGGGTATTGAGGCCTTTCAGAAAAGTATATGGCTTAGAAGATGCAGCGTTGAGAGAGTTGAACCTCCTGATAACATAAGAAGATGTTACATGTCCCAAAGAACCCTTAGGACTCAAGATGTTGGTCTACTTTGACCTAGCACAAAGGATTCTTCATGATGACACCACTGGACCCAATATTCCCCTAGGATAACCTTGGCACACCTTGATGGGTAACACTTGATTCAGAGCCTAGATGAGGAATGTCTCCCATTGAGAGACTAGGGAGGTCTTGTTGCACCTAGAGAATCCCTAATGCATAAGAGAGGAGGCCTTATTTGGACAATTTTAGACCCATGAAGACCACATGTTGGTACCCCAACTACACTTGGGACCCCAGAGGAGGATTTGAGGTGGATTTGAGGCCATTCCCTCAAATTTTGGATGATCCAAGTAGTTTGACACCTTTTCACACTTCAGTAAACCTTGGCATGGAATTTTGAGCCCTATAAGGGAATTCCATCAACATTATTGGAGGCTATGACTTACACGTGGGGACATTTATTGGCCTTTTTGTCACTTAGAGAGTGGGTTGGGTTGTAACCTAATGTTTTCTTATGTCAAACTTGATTTAGGGGCTTCATTAGTCATAAATTAGTGAAGGTAGAACTCATATAAATAGAGATCATCTCACTTTCATTTTCATCATCACTTGTGGATCAATTCAACCTCCTTAGGGGATTTCAACCTAGCTGAAATTGACTTTTATCTTGTGGAGATGTGATCTTTTGTGGAGTATTTTCTTGTGGAGCTTTTCTATTGCTCTTGAGGTATAATTTTGGAACAATAAAGGATTGGTTCATGCATTTTTTTCTTGTAATTATTCTGTGTATTTGAATATATTTATGACTATTGCAGGGAATGGATACTGTTAGGGTTTCTATGTGCTAGTTTTTATTGAAAAGCATTCTGCGAAATATTGGAAATGGTATTATGTGCATTACCCTTTTAAGATTTTATGGGAAAATCCCTTGAGTGATTGTTTATGTTAAGCTCTCCTCAATGACTTTGTTCCCTCATAAAATGATAGTTAGGGCATGAAACTAGGGTTTTTTCATATTCCCTTACTCCATTTTAGGGTTTAATTTTCTACTAAGTAGATCTACCTCTAGAATCCATCACCCAAGGTCAAGTTATGGCCTATCCACATTGTTGATCACACCATTAATTATCCATAAATTCCATTTCTCTCTCCTCTTTCAAATTTTCGACCCATTTAGGCAAGTTGTTAAGATAGGGTTAGGGCAAAAATTCAATGAGGGTGCATGTCTAGGCTTGTGGAAGGATTCAACACGTGGTTGGTAAAACATTGCCTTATAATCCTTTTCCCATGGGTAATTGTTCCATTTTAGGGATGATGGCATAAGCCCAAGGAAAGCCTTAATTTAGCCCTAGGCTTCAATTTAGGGCTTGTTGAAGGATTGTTGTTCCTAAAATTTGTGCATATTCATGTATTCAAGTCTTTTATTGGCCTTATGTACCTAGGTAAGTATGTGAACCTTTCCTATTCACAAACCCTAGGTCACTTGTTCCTTAAATTGGCATTTTGGAGGGTACATTTTACCTTGTCTAAGTTAGTTTAATCCTTGTCCTTAAGTTGTGTACCTATCCTAAGCCTCTCCTTGTCACCTCCAAACCTTGGAATTGATATAGCCATTAGGTGACCTAATATAGGGAAGCCTCCCTTGTGGTGAAAATCCACTAAAGAGAAAAGGTAGTGGTTGTGGTGACAGTGGGAAACACCTCATAGTGTTGTCACTTAGTCTAGCTCTTGCCTTTTGAGTTACCCTCACAATACCTACTAGATTTTAAGACAACAAGCAACAACCATCTAATAATCATACCATTAATGTTAGGTTTGTTCGTGAGTTATTTAATGGTAGCATGGCCTATATGTATAAACACATGATAATCAATGGTATACTGTTTGAACTTATTAAGAGCATAAACAACTACAAGGAGTTGTTTTTCAGTATCTACGTAGTTTAGCTCTACATCGGTCAAATTCTTGTTGGTAAAGCAAATGGCATAAGAAATTTTATTCTCTTGCTTCCTTGACACTTCCCCTACTTCTTTATCTAAGGCATCTGTATGGATATGGAAGGGGAGATTCTAGTTGGGACACTATAGGACAAGTGTTGTGGTCAGTTTTTATTTTATGCAATCAAAAGCCTCCTATAATTGTGGTGTCCAATAAAATATTCCTTGGCCAGTAAGGAAAATAGGGGAGAGCCCACTTTGTTGAATTATTTTATAAGCCTTCTATAGTAACCCTTATGGCCAAGGAAACTCCTGACATCCTTTTGTTTTTTAGGATTGTGTAGGTGTTTGATGATATTCACATTATCTTGATCTACTTTAATTCCTTTGTGATACAAAAAGTTTCCTAAAACAACTCTCACATTAATTAAAAGGTGACATTTCTCATGGCTAAGGTAGAGGTTCATAATTTCACATATTTGAAGGATCTTATCAATATTGGGTAGGCTTTCCTAAAAGGAATTTTCATAGGGTGTGAATTCATCCACAAATATTTCCATAGTACCATGGATGAGATCTCAAGATATTCTAAGTGAAACCCTCTAGGAAGTGGTGGTGGCATTGCACAAACCAAAAGGAAAACCCTCTAAGTAAAGGTGCACTAGGGGCAAGTGAAAGTGGTTTGATCCTAGTCTTCAAGATTGATTTGTATATGATTGTACCCACTAAATCCATCTAAGAATGAGAAGTAGTAGTTCCTTGCCATGACATATAGGCCTTGATGAACAAATGGTATTTTTGTGGTGGCCTTATTAAGTTCCCTATATAATCCACACATATCCTCCATTTACCATTCTTCTTTGGGACAATGATAAAGGGTGAGACACATTCACTATCGTAGATTGGATATATGAATACAACATCTAAAAATGTATATCTTCCTTAACAATATCTTTACTGTAGGGTTCATCCTCCTTTGAGGCTATCTAATAGGTTTACAATCCACTTTGATGTATATGTGATCAATAAAAATGGAGGTATGAATTCCCTTCATTTACCTATAGTCCCATGCAAAATATGCAACATGTTTTTTCAAAACAATTAACAATCTCTATTCCTGATCAATAGAAAGGCTTGTGCTAATTTTGATATTTCTACAATGGTAAATTTTATGGTTTTCACAATGGAATTGTTAGCCTCAACTATGAATAACTTTGAACATAAATCTATTTCTTGGTCATCAGAAAATTTAGGCTATCTTCCAACATTTAAGCCATTGATTTGTATAACAACAATGTACTAATTTCGAAAGAAGTTGGAGATAAAAGTGTCTTCATCAGCTTTCTTGGTCCTCAATGCTTTGTATTTGTGAAAATAGGATAGGTGGAGGTATGGGTGCAATATTCTTCCTCTCCTTCCACCCCGTGTTGGGAATTCTTCTTTAATTAGTGCCTAAGTAGAAGGGTTAAGAATAAGCTGTTTTTGGGATTGGCCATTAATGATGGTGTTTCCTACTTTACAACTAATGTAAGCATTTGTTGTTGCCACTAAGGCCTTCCCAAAATGAGCAGATATCTATTAAATTTGGTCCTAGATTGGAGTAATAAAAAGTTAGTGGGATATTCCTAGTAATCAATGGATACCACAACATCTTATAAAATCCCTCTAGGTTCAATTGTTGAACTAGTAGCAAGCTAAAGCACGATAGTGGTTGACCTTGGTGAATATTGAAGGTTTAGTTTCAACATTGTATCCTTAGTCATAAGATGTATTGCAACAAGTAAATCAATCAGGGTTGTTTCAATTGGGGCTCAATTGATTTGGATATTTGCCATAGGGCATCCTAGGTCAAAACACTTTAGAGTAATTAGTCTCATAAGCATAAGGTCTGCTAACTACCTATGACATTCATAATAAGAATATCTCTTCTATTCCTCTCAATCTTCTTGAGGCATTCTTCCTTGATGTATTTGTTATATATGGAAACATCCTTAATAGCCTACAAATGGGGATTTCTTACACACAAGAAATTGAGTTCCCCTAGGAGATGATTTTCTTCAGATGTGTAGGTTTTCTTGATGTTTAACCTCTCAGGATGAGGTGGAGCTTGTGGAGTAGTATACTACTAGGTAAAAGTATCATCTTTATTGTTTTATTCTTTTTCTATTTTTTTGATTATGGGAGGATCTTGTAATACTTTTCATGACCTTAAATTGATTTCTTGGAAATCCAAGAATTCTGATAGGCAACCTCACTATTGTAAACTGGCTAAATGGAGTCCCTTCTTCTTTTGATAGGTTCTCAAAATATATTGTATGTCTCTCCCAAAAATATGTAAGATTCTCTATTTCTTTTGGTGAGGAAGCATTGCAACCAACTTGTTGATGTTGGTTGTTAGTTCTAGGTTCAGGGGTGGGATTTTTAGTAAAAATATTCCTAATCTATCTCTAAGTCAAAGGTTGTATGTTATCTAGAAATGTATTATCTATTTTTTTTAAACAAACGCTAATGCATGATATTTGATATTAAGTAAAGAAAATGTATGCTTTTAGCACCTCCCCAGTAATGGTGCCAAAAAGTGGTGGGATTCAAACTTGTAGCAATAATGTTTCTCTCCTATAGTCCAAATTTAATCATCAACCTAGGAGTGTACAAACTTTAGAGGTGTTGTGTACTATACATGCAAGAGACACTCTTTTTTCTTAATTTGCAACTATCTTTGTTGAAGATCCTAACTATTGGTGGGGAAAGTGGCACCCTAGGTCTCACATTGTGCATCATTTAAAAAAAATCATGCGCACTCTAGTTGATTTGATACACAGTTGAAATGGGACCTTAGTTTCCCCTGGGCCTTCGTGAACGTCAAAATTCTTGTTATGTTAAATTCAAAATTGAAACCTAGAAAATATTTTTTTGAGTATATTTAAGGGGTAATAGTTAGAAATCTTCAACTACCTACCCACCTCTTATAAAAAGAGTGGATGTGTGCTTGAGCAAAGGGAGGAGAAAAGAGAGAGCATGTAGGGATTTATTCTACTATTGCATCATATCTAAGTTCATTTTCTTAGTCATTCTATTTCTTAAAAGTTTATGTTATAACAGGTAAGCTATAATCTAAGGTCCATCGTTAGGGTGAAAGTGAAGATGCTTGCATTTGGAGGTAAATTCTATTTATTTGCTCCATGGATGTATATATTTGCAAATTACGATATGAATAACACTACCATGATCACATAAGGGAATTAAACTATCCCAAGGGGTGTCCAAGCTCGACCGAGCTTCACACAATCCTGGTGAAAGTATCCCATTGTGGGTTGATCATTCTTCTCTCATCCAATAAACAAGTTGGCCCCGACATAGGTTCATTACAAAACATAGAAAAGGAAAAAAGAAAAATAAATAACACTACCATGATTTGCACATGAGTGCACAGTTCAGCGGTCGGGGCAGTCGGCTTACTCGCACCCCGCCCGCGTTCGATCCTCTATATTGTGATGCTGCGCGGTAGCCTATATGTATCTTCGTGATTGTATATTGGCATAATGCTTGCATATCGGTATATGTTGATTGATGTGATGGATGTAAGTTGTATATATGTAAAAATTGTACATTGGGCCTAATATAAACCTTCTTCAGGGGACTAGCCACCCCCTTTTTTTTAAAACACTACCATGATCACATATATGCTTTAGACACTAGCATGATCACATATACTCTTTAGACACTACCATGATTACAAATACTTTTTAGGCAATTTATGCGTGGAGTTAACAAAAGCTTTACCCATATAGGGCTTCATCTCATTCCGCTTTAAATTGGTGTGAACAACATAGGGTCTTTGTAAATATTATGCTTACAAGAAACTATGTTGATTATTCGAATTTTTTGGGTTAATTTTGGATATATATAAAATTTCATCTATGAATAAAATATTTTTTTAAGCATACCTACATTTTTCTTTCTTTATATAAACTATCGTAGATGTTCCATTAAAACATTTTTTCACTATAAATCTAATAAAATTTACTGAAATCTTCAATTTTTTTTTCCTGGATTCTAATCACTAATGATTTTCCCTAATTACCACCCATTAGCAACAAGAAAGTTTTCAATAATTCCTTGCATATGATTTTGTGTGTGAGAAAAACCAAAAACTTAGACAAAATCTTTAACAAAATGTATACTATCGCATTTTTTACATTATTTTAATTACTTGCAAAATGCACTTAGCACCAATAGGAAAAAAACTGTTAACCTATTTTATACATGATTGGCAGAACTTCTGAATTTTCAAAATCAAAATGCGATTAGGTTTTTTAGAGTTTCACAGCAAACGGAAAAGAAATTAATTCCAAATAAATCGGCTTTTAAAAATTAATGTTAAGCCCAGCCAAGGTCTAAACTGAAACTTTCCAACATTCGAATGTGGCTGCTGGGATTCGAGCCCAGGTCTCCACGGCCACAACGTGGAATTCTCACCACTAAACTACAGCCACACTTGTAGATGAAAAATTTATGACCTAGCATAGATAAATCAAATCTGTTGAGCGACTAAAAAATTAGGAATATGACCACAACATAAATTTCGTGGTGAAAAGACTATGCACAACCTTCTCCAACCATGAATAAATTACAGATATTTATTCAAAGCTTTAGCTAATATTTCTTTATTTCTTCACAAATTGGAAGTGTAACTAGTGGAAACACGCTAACCCTGTGCCCAAAAAGTATTTATTAGATACTTCTTTCTGGGGCTCTTCTTATGATATATGACTTAGGAATAGAAGCATTATAAGCCAGTGCTTATTTTTGCTTACCAATTCATGGATATATTTTAATAATATATATAATTTTGGGAGTTTGGACGTTGCAAAATTAATATATATATATATATATATATTATTTTTGGGAGTTTTTTTCCAATATTATGACTTAAAGCTAGAAGGAATTAGGAGAGCAATTATTTTAACTATAATGAATATATGTTTGTTGCTAATATATTTTAGAATAATTAGGAGAGCAATTTATTTTATTTACAATGAGTTTAGAGTTGTTGCTAACATATTTTTAGGATTTTAATTAAAAGCCTAGTTTTAAAACTTGGATTCCTACTTCGACTCAGTCACTTATTAACTCAAGTTTTGATTTAGCCTCAAATTGACTTAGATTAAATTTGATTGACTTAGATTCAATGACTCAGTTTTCAACTCACATCAACTTATATTGTTTTTGCTTTTTTAATACTAAATTGGCCCAAATTCACCCCATGAGCTAAGTGGACTTGGTGGCCTAACAACTCACTCGATTTGACCAATTCCAAGTCGAATGGATCTAGGTTTTAAAACCATGATTAGAAGTAAATGCTATGAAAAAGTGAGATGAGGCTATTAATATAGAAAATTAGGTACTGCAAGGTTTCTAAAATAATATGTATCATGGTGATTTCCTTTGCTCGTAAATCAACATGATTGTTGATTGGTTGGAGAGGGTCATGAATTTTCTTACAAGATTATGATTTATACAATTTAGTTTAATAAAAATAAATATTTAATAGATCAATGAAACCCAATTCATATAAGGTTTAGGAACAATAAGACTACAAGGTTGCAAGCACTATAAAATAAAGGATCCTATTAAACAAATTTATTTAGAACTTTGAGTCCTAATTCCAAAGCAACTTCCTTAAAACAATAACCATGTTCAAATTATCAATCCTCATAATGTAAAATTTTGGATAGACCAATTTACAATTAACGTTGAAGCCCTCGAGGGTTAGCTCAATTCATCGAGTCCCCATCGTTAAAGCACCTTTGCTATTGAGAGATCACAAATTTAATTATCTCGACACCATCGGGCTTAGGCTTCATGATTGAATTGACATGAAGTGATTCACGATCGCTTTGGGTGGATCTGCTTGGTACGAATATTTTGTGGATGCAGTGGTCATCGATATCCAGGGTTCATGAATCACATAGAAAGAAAAAACAAAAAACACTTAATGTTGAAGTTATAGTTTCATGAACTATATATAAAGGTGGGAATTTCTTCAATGTTATATGTCATTTTTTTTTTGTTATTCACAACTTAGTTAATTTTAATTTTAGTTTCAAAATGCCTCAATGCCTATCATCATTTTCTATCTAATTGTAACTCACTATATCAATAAAACTAGAAATCAAATTTATTAACTTAATTAAAAAAAAATTAGACTAATGTCATGCAAACTAATTAAAATATGTGTAGATTTACCAATTAGTTATTTTCATGTTCAACATATCTAAACAATATATAAAGTACTTGTAAATATGTCATCATCCAAGGATGATCCAAGTGGATACTAGTGGCCACCCACAAATTCCACTAACTCAGAATGGTTCCACATCTTAGTAGTTTTACCACATTTTTTCAAGTCTCAAAATTCCAATTGATTTTTTGGGCATTTCCCTTAAGTCTTTGGTAGTTGACGTTGCACCAATGCAAGAGTATATCAAATAATGGTTAAGAAATGCTTTGGTAAGAATAACTAATCCTTATCCTTAAGAAATAGTTTCAACCCTTAAAGGACCTTCAAGTGAACAACGTTTAAATAAGACTTCAACAAGCAAATGAAGAGAGAGTTTTTCCAGCATAGTAAGTAGAA
>APFE031156050.1:0-15883 GCA_000404065.3 Pinus taeda | reverse complement strand
CATGGTCCACTTTATGTATTTGTCCTCATAGCTCTTGACAGGGTAGTATGACCCCTTGATGGCATTCTAGAATGAATTCCAAGTGGGTGTGGTTGAAAAAAGTGAGCCTGTACTTTCATCCTTTTGTTCGCAGTAGGTTTCCCACTAGTCTTTGACATGGGGGGCTGCTTTGAGAAGTGAAAAAGTGATATTTTCTCGGCTGGAAAAATCATGAACAGAAAAATAACCATCTAACACATTTAACCATTTATCTATGGCATCTGCATCTATTTGACCCTTGAATATAGGGATTTCAAAGTTAAATTGTACCTTAAAGAGTGTGGTGTTTCCAGAGTAGTTGTTGGAAGTAGATGTGTCAGCCCTGGGTAGTCGCTGAAGGATCTGGGAAAAGTTTTCCATCATTGTGTTCCTTTGTTGCTTGAGGGCTTCTTCAATCAATATTTGATAGGATCTCCTACCCCCTCATCTTTCTTTTCATCTGCCATGGGAGGTCGTCGGGATTTGCGAGGTTGGTCTTGCAAAGGTTTGACCAGTTCAAGCCCTAACTCCTTATATCTCGACCTTGTTGGGGACATACAAAGAAAAATAGGAAAAGAGAAGACTTCTCTGATATCACTGATCCAAATTTAAACAGGAATGCAACAAATTATATAAATAACCATAAATACAGAGATTCATCATAAATAATACTTCATTTCATTGATGTGAACACTGAAATATGCTTACAAACAGAAATGGAAATAAACCAGCTAGGGCGATGGTAGCTTATCTCTGAGAAGAGATGTAGTGGCTACATGCCTCTAAAATATATTAAAATGAGGCTCAAAGGCCTATTTATTGTTGAGAAACAATGGAAAACCCTAAACATCCAAAAACCTAACCCTAGGAGATGAAGCGCCAAACAACGGGCCCTGTTTGGAACTTTGGTATACGATCTCCGTTTGATGCGTACAATACCTCGTTAGAAAGATCTATCTAAGGAATACAATTTTTGAGTGAGAAAAAGTTCATCTTCGATCCATGTTGCTCCTGATTTTCCCAAAAAACATCGTTTAGGGCCTCAAAATGGCTCTGGAAGTTCAAGACCCGAAAAACTACCAAAAATAGTAAATTTTGCTATAATTAAGGAAACTGAAAAACTAAAAGAGCCAATTGTGGGGCTCCAAGTGGGATAGGTGGGTGGCCACCAACATCCACCTGGATTAATAGGTGTTGTTAAAGGAAGTGGAAATGGTATTCCTAGAAGCACAGGTCAACGATTTAGAGGTCATCCACTTGATGAGGATGTCATTTCTATGCTGGTTGACATGGGATTTCCAAGGTCTAGGGAAAAAGAAGAATTGAGGCGTGTTGAAACAAATAGTGTTGAACTCATTATGGAGTGGCTCTTTAGTCATCTTGAGGAGCCAACACAAGAAGGTGATGAACTTTCCCAAGATCTTGCCTTGTCACTAGGTAATTCTAAGGTTCCCAAAGACAACGCCAATGAAAAAGGAAGAGATGTTTCTTATGAAGAGAAGTGTCTAGAAAATTATCCCATTCATGATATCTTAACTTCAATATGTATGAACCTATTGCAAAGTACAAATGCAATTTATTTTTCCATGACTAATTTGATTGTGAATTTGTGCAACTGAAACAAAGGCCAATACCTGAGATTTGTTTCCCTTCTTATTCAACAACTAAAGCTTTATAAGGTGGATGGATCTGAAAAAGGCACTAGTCCATTATCAACTATTTCTCATATTTTGGCATTCGTTTTAAGTGAAGACAACAATACTAGAGATATAGGAGCCAAGAATGGACTTGTTGGCATACATTGGACTTATTGAAAAATTTTATGCCAAATAATATGACAGGGGAACAAGTTTCAGTTCTCGAGTGGTTGACTATGTTATTACTCATACTTGACCATATTTTGCAATGCAAAATTCAACTTACTATAGATGCCCAAATCATTGGTGCTATGAGAGGAAATTCACTTGTCTCTTATTCCAAAGATACAAATTTAGCTGGTGCAGGTGTTGTAGATAACAGTAAAATTTCTTCCTTAAATGACAACATTAAAGGCAATATTCCATTCACGAAGATTTATGGATAGCCTTTTGGATACATAACAACAGATGAACAACATAGAGTAATGATTATATTTTACAAATATTTACAACTACACCTTCCAATATTTAAGATTCATGAAGCTCTTCCGTTGTGTGCGACTTACAAAGTCACATTCCATGCCAGTGCAATTTCTCGAGAGAGGTAGATTTTATTCCCTTTTGAGCCTTCCTAGGAGTTGTTTTTTTCCTAGGTTTTGATAGTGTGGCAGCTACTATTATATGCTATCTTCTTGAGGATCCTCAGACTCTTTAGATTGCTATGGAGGTAGAGATACGACAGATTCTAATGAAAATGTTAAGTTGTCATGGTGGTTGTGCTTCTCCTTGAACATTCTTGACATCTATGGCTCCAATCATTTCTTGAGATCCAATAATTTTTATGCAAGTTGCTAGTATGGTTTTTCAGTTATAGACATTGGGGGTAGGAAAAATATCATTTTGTTAAAGGAGAGGATAAAGAGAGAGGTAAATAGAGGGAAAATTGAAGGAAAAGGATAAAGAAAAATATGAAGTCAAAGTTTATGGGCAGGTTGAGGTAGGTGTTCCATCTATTTATTTTATTAGGGTGTTTGATGTAAGCAAGCCACAATATAGGATGGAATGTATATGCATAGACATCGGTGCATTTATGAGGAGGTTTACCTTTTATGGAACCTAAGGATCATGGCATATTGGGGCATGTTAACCACCCAGATGTATGGGTAACCATAGGAGAATTGTTTTATTTCTATGATGCAATTTTCTAGCCAATTGTCCTGCATTATTTATTATATGTTGTCTTTTTCTTTCCATTTGCTTTCACAAGTTACCTATAGCCTCCGATTTTTAGCATGTAACGTAGTTGACATGATTGTGCCTAAGATTTTCTTCAAGGTTGAATACTATGTTTATAACGTGTTCTTTTCTATGGTGAAATTTTATTTTCTTTGTTTATACAGGTCATTTGGTCACATAGTGGCCACTGACACCCAACTAAAGAAAAAATTGTTTGGTTTTCTTGCTTTTTGGGGGGAAAATGACATTGACTTGCTGATGTTGAGGTATATGATGTATAAATCCTTTATACTCTACTTAAGTTTATATTTCCATGTTCGTCGTTTTTCATGTCTTATACTTGGCATTATATCTTCTTTCATTTTTAGAAGAGGAACTCAATATTGATGGTAAGAAGCAGGAATTGAAGAAAGAGGAGAACAATAACACTGGAGTGAAAAATGTAGAAAGAGAGAGAGAGATAGAAGAGAACCATTTTAGTGATACCCTTAAAGCCAATATCCTGCATGAGACATACACATATAGACTGATGGTCAAGTCTTTAGAGCTAGTGAATTCACTTACAATTCCATGGCAACACAATGATAATTTTTTGAAGTGATGAAACAATATTTCATGCGTAAATTGTAGTCCAACCAATATTAAGTTGGAAATTCATATTGTAATACTTGACATTATATAATATAATTTATGTAGTTGAGATTATTTATAGTTTCACTTGATATTATTTAGTATTGTAATTAACATATGTAACTTTGTGTTTTCATTCTAGATTAACATGCACATTGTATGACATTTTTTTTTTAGTCACAAAATCATACGAATTAATTTATGTTGAATAATAATGAACTTATAAAATCAATTTAAAACAACTAAATTAATAGTTTATATTGATTAATGATGAACACAAATAAAATGAATATATAACTAAATTAGTTGTTTATAATGTTTATTAATGAAATAAATGAAATGAATATAAACAACCAAATTAATTGTTTATACAATGAATATGAAACTATAAAAAAAAGATAAATGACTATTGCACATGATAAATTTGTAATTACAAATAATGACTAAATGTTGCATATATATGACTATCAGTAGCTAATTTATAGTATCTTATAGCATGACCGAAATTTAGTCATATTTCTTTGGTCAATAATTGGTTTCAAACAATGACTAAAATTTACATATATATGACTATTAGTAGCTAATTTACAATATCTTATAATATGATCAACATTTTGGTCATATTTATTTGTTCACTTATTAGTTTTCTCAGGTGATCGTATAGTAGTATTTTTTTTGTATATTTGGTCATTAATTGGGGTAATTAATGACTAAATCAATGACTAAATATACTACGAGATGATAAAATTGAGACAACCAATTAATAACTAAGCTAAAAAGAACTAAATGTTGGTCACATATAAGGTATTGTAAATTACCTACTATTTCTCACCAACTAAAAAATGGTCGTTTATATGAAAATTTTAGTTGTTTTTTAGTAACTAATTAACCATTTTATGCTAGTGAATGTTTACATTGCATACATGAGTGTAATTTAATTGGGGCTTTCACAAACTCCTCCCCCTTGGGGGAACATCGTCCTTGGTGTTCTCTATCCATATGCAACACATAAAACATAATTAAAGACTACCATACTATTTTTCTGGAGCTTTATATGTACATATTTATAGACATTTTCTTCAACTAACAATAAAAAGGATATGTTTCCCTCATTGAGTAAGCCATTTTGCAAGTGGCTTCCTTGGGCTGAAAGTGCCTCCACTACACTTTGACTTGCTATGTTTCTCAATTCAGGAGCATGATTCTCCTTTAGTCTAGGATGCATACGAGTTCTGGTTGGAACTCTCCCTTTGGTTCCACCTGTAGCATAGACAAATCAATCCCATGATTAGAATCATTCACTTATCTCTTAAGCAAAGAAACATGGAAAACATAATGGACTTTTACTGATGGAGGTAAGGCCAACCTATAGGCCACTGGTACAATCCTTTCAAGTATTTTAAAGGGTCCACAAAACCATGATGCCAACTTGGCACATGACCAAGTATTTAAGGAACGTTTCTTGGGTTTAATTGTCAAGTAGACATGTTCCCCAAACTGGAACTCTTAATGCACCCTATGTTAATCTGCACAGATTTTCTTCTTGTCCTGTGCCACTTTCAAATTCTTTCTTATAATTTACATTTTTTACTCCATCTCTTTCAACATATCAGGCCCAATCAGGACCCTATCCAATGGATTATTCTAGCTTATAGGAGTATTGTAGATCTTTCAATAAAGTGACTCAAATGGGATCATTTTTATGGATTCCTGGTACCCATTTTTGTATGCAAAATCTACAAGAGGAAGATAATATTTCCACTTCTTGGGTTGATGCATGACATGCATACTCAACATGTCTTTGAGTATTGCATTTATCCTCTCTATTTTCCCATCTGTCTGCAAATGATATTATGTACTAAATGCCAATTCTATCCCCAAGTCTATAAATATTTCCTTGCAAAACTTTGAAGTGAACTTATCATCTCTATTTGAGATGATTTCCTTGGGAACTCCATGTAGCCTCACAATCTCCTTTATGAAAATTTTAGCCACCTCACTAGTTGAATTGGTGCATTTGACTGCCACAAAATGGGCCACCTTACTCAACTTGTCAATTACCACCATAATTGCATCATCTTTCCTAAATGTTTTTAGAAAACCAATGATGAAATCCATGGAGATTACTTCCCATTTCCCTTCTTTAATGGGAATGTGTTGCAATAATCATACTGGATGTTTACATTCAATGTTCACTTGCTGGAATTCTATGCATTTATCAATAAAATCAACCACTTCTTTCTTCAACTTAGGTCAATGGTGCGACTTCTTGATGGTTGTGAGAGTCTTTTTGTATCCTGGATGGCATAAATATGGTTTCACATGGAACTCTCTCATTATAATCCTCTTCATATCATTATTATTTGGTATGTATATTATATTCTTGAATCTAACTAGGCCATCATTTGTAAGATGATATTCCTCATCCTCACTTTATTGTTGCAACTTTTGCTTCACTTGCGAATATTTCTCATCATGTTATCATGCATTTTTTACCCTTTCCACTAGGTCCACTTCATAAGATCTTACAGTGTCTAGGTGATTCAAATGAACCCTTCTATTGAGTGCATCAACTCTATTTTCTTTGTCTTTTATATACTTGATTTTAAAGTCAAACTCACTAAATATGGACATCCACCTAGATTGTCTTACATTTAACATGGGTTGATCAAAAAAAAATTTGAGTCCACTATGAGCTGTCATGAGTGTGAATCTTTTTCCAAGGAGATAATGCCTCTACTATTTTAATGCATGAATAATGACAACTAACTCTAGATCATGAGTCACATAGTTTACCTCATGCTCACTTAATTTTTGCGAATCACAAACAACTACCTATCCTTCTTTCATTAATACTCCATCAAGCCTTTCCTTGCGGGCATCTATACATACCAAAACATCCTTTCCTAGATATACAATCCTCAACACCAGTGAAATAGAGAGAAACTACTTCAACTATTCGAAGCTTGTTGCACATTCAGATATCCTCTCGAATTTATTTCATTTTCTTTGCAAGGATGTGATAAGGTGGCATATCTTGGAGAACTTACTGATAAATCTCCTATAGTAGCCTACCAATCCCATGAATGATCTGGCCTCATTCACATTCTTCAGTAGTGACCACACCATTATGGCCTTGATCTTTTCTAGATCAACTAATATACCTTCCTTGGAGACAATGTGCCCCAAGTATTGTATCTATTATTGGAAGAATTCACATTTGATAAGCTTCAGATAAAGCTTGTGTTCCCTTAGAAATTGTAACACTAGAGCTAGGCGATTTTCATGCTCTTCTTGAGTTCTTGAGTATACAAATATGGCATCAATAAAGAAAATCACAAATTTGTCCAAGGATGAAACACACTATTCATTAAACACATGAAAGTGGTAGGGGAAATGGTAAGCCCAAAGGGTTCCACTACAAACTCATAGTGCGCATATCTTGTCCGAGAAGTGGTTTTATGGATATCTTCTTCTTTTATGCACACTTGATGATACCTGAACCATAAATTGATCTTATAGAAGACTTTCTCCTCTCAATTAATCGCATAAATCATTAATCTATGGAAACTAATACTAGTTCTTGATTTATACTTTATTAAATTTCTTGTAGTAAATACAGAGACAAAGTAATAATGGAGCATCTGACAACGACGCACTCGAATGAATATAGCATTTATCAATCATGTCTTTAAGTTGCAATTTTAACTCAACCAACTCAAGTGCACTCACCCAATATGGTGCCTTGGACCCTAGTGCTACTCTAGGCACCAATTATATAGAGAAATCGACTTCCCTATGGGGGGTAGACCCAGGATGTCAGCTGAAAATACATCCTCATATTGCTGCAACATTGGATACTTTTTCAACACTTTGATTTCTTCTTGCATAGCATTGTCACTAGCTTCCTTATCACTAGAAACTTGCACAACAAATAATTTACAACCCTTCTAGAAACTAAATTTAGCCTGCACTGCTGTGATTAGTCTCACTGAGATTAGATTTCACTTTCTCTATAAGATTTTTATTTCTCCAACATCATCCATGAACTCAATTTCTTTTTCAAAATAATCAACCTTAGTTTTGTGAGTGTATAACTATTCCATGCCCAATAACATATTGTATGCACCCAGTAGTAAAAAAATTTAAATATGTTGTTGATGGCATGCCTCTAATATCAAATGCACATAGTTTCACCCAATGACTAATTTTTCTCTTTGTTCATATTGTCAATTGGACTAGGAATGGGTCTGTGTGCAATTTTTTAGTTAATTTGTAGTTTACCACAAGATTTGGACTAACATAACTATAATTAGAACTGGGATTAATTAAATTGGAAATAAATTGATTACACAAATTACCTTCCATATAATGATGGATGCTTGGTGGTATTCCTAGTGATTGTCCATGATTGCATAAATTCCGGGCAAGCTTTGTGCTACAACACCCACTATATGAACTTCCTAGGAATTGTAAATAGTTAGCCCTATTTTTTTCTACTGCGGGAAATACCTTTCTAGTGGTTCTCACCCCAAGTCCACCATTTTAATTTCTCTTTCGTCTTAGCTTTGCGCTTACCTATTACTGGCTGATGCACATAAATTTAGCAGCTGGATCAAATTTCTACTGAAATTGACTCACTTTGGTTTGGTGTGTGCCTTCCTTCTTTTCCATGATTTTCTTGGGCCATTTCTTCTTATTTCTAATGCTACTCTTTTCTTTCCAGTAACCTTTAATTTATGGCCTACACTTTGTCTGCTCATAACAATTCTTCAATTTCTCAATCATTAGAAAAACAAGAGACTTAGATGTTATAGATATTTTCCTTAACTTGATAGTTACTTGTGATGTGTATTGACCTTTTATTATTTTATTAGATCTTGTTAATCAGAAAATTACCGAAACAATTAATATCACAACAAGACAAAGTACACAAGATAAAGGCTCCAAGCTAGGAAAAAATCCTTCCAAGGGGAAACCCAGAAAAAGGCTTCTCTTCTTATAGAATTTTTTCACAAAGAGAATTCCAAGACCCAAAGACCAAAGCCCCAAAGTCTCCCAAGAACTAATTCATCCCCTCTACAAAGTCTTCTTCAAGGAAGCTTCCAAACTCTGACTTATTGCAACTTCATCCCATAATGTTGGCCCTGCAACTGCTCCTTAGAATTTGGCCCTACAATTTTGGCCTCCTTCAACTACAGCTTCATATAAACCCTAACTTTGCACATGTGGACAAAGAGAGAGAGAGATATATTTAGCCCAAGAAACTTCAATTCTTCCTTATTTTCCTCGTCCTTCTAGCTCTTCTTCTCCTTCAATATTGTAGATCAAACTTATCTTGAATGAGTGTCTCAAATGACGTCAAATTCCTTATATTTGTAGCCTCCTTAAGGGGTCGAATAACCCTCCCTTTAGGCTGATTTGTCCTTAACTTGGGGCTGAATTGGTATTGTTGAAAAACATGGATTTTTCTTGACAAAATAAATATTTTTATTTATTACAATGATTTCAAAAGGTACTATGACACATGACCAATATTATTCTTTTTCCTAGAAATTCCTAGAAATATCTTGAAAACCTAAAAGAACGAAGAACATGATTTTTGACTCAAACTTGATTATGAAATCCATACTCCAAAATATGAATATAATTTATTTTTATTTCTTTATAAGGAATATACAATTTCATGATTACAATTAGGTTATTATGTAGACCGAACATAGTTACAATTTTCAACACTCCCTGTTAACTAGGGAGGTATTCATAATCCCATTACATGGTACAAGGAATCTCAATCTTGAAACATTCTAATAATAAGAGTCAAATTGATAGGCCACATTTTTCAAGCATCTTTATCATAACCAACACTATCCTTGAAGGCCTTAACCGAAAAAGCACATCCTTATTCAAGAGCATTATGATGGGAGGATTTACGTGAACTACCACACTACCTCTAAGGAACATACCCCATTCAAATGTTCACGATGTATGTCCTTTTAGGACCATTCTTATCTTGGATTTCCAATCCTGAATCCTCAAGGAATATCGGTCCTCTTTGACTACCCTTATCTTGGATGCCCTACCTCAACCTTAAAGAGTATCAGTTAACAAAATTATTTTCCTAGATTGTATAATCCACAAGAAGTTCTATATTAGATGCTTATCCAATCCTGTGAACTCCATTCTTTCTTTATGGTCTTCTCTAAGACATACAACTGTTAGTCCTAGTGTAGTGTCTGACCCATAAAGACAAGAACTATCCACATCACTCCCTCTCAATTATGGAAGATATGTCTACCAAACCAAGCTTGTCTCTCAAATACTCAAGCTTCTTGTTTGGTAACGCTTTTGTTAGAATATCTACTACATGTTCATCAGTAGGTACATAGTGCAACTACAAAACCTCATCTCGCACTAGGCTTATGATGTAGTGGTACTTATTATTTATATGTTTCTTCCTATCATGTAACATGGGGTCCCGTTTCAATCTTATACAACTTTCATTGTCATAATGTATACATGTAGGGCTAAGTGGTCCTTCAAACAAATTTGATAATAACTTCCTAAGCTGAACATGATCCAGGTTCGGGTGTGATAAAGGACCTTTCCAATACCTTTTACTTTCGTGATGTGTTAAATTTCATTTTTAAAAGAACATAAATGAATACATGTGCATGTTGTAAACAAAGGAATGTGACAATCATCAGCAACATAAAAACATAAGACGTTGATAACGGAGTTCGTCCAGGAGGGACTACGTCTCTAGGCCCCGGTGTCAAGATTGTGTAAGCCGCTACATTAAGTGTTGTAAATAGTGATGATGTACACAAGAGATGATGTCGTGATCATACAAGGAAAATGCCCTCATGCGAGAGTGGCTCTAAGAGATGTTCCACTATAGGAACTCTCAATCAAAAGACTCCTATTAGTATGACATAAAACTCATGCATGATGAGCATCCCTCCAACATGGCATAAAATGGATCTCAATGCAAACATGCATGACGAAAACATGAGTATCCCATAAACATACAACAAAGGGATCTCAAAACAGAGCATGACGAATCATGACAACAAGTACATCACATAAACGATTCTGCATCAAATCAAGTAGGAATCATGAAAACAAGTAATAGACAAGATCCCCCATCAAGCATCAACATGGATTTGTGGAGCACAATGCATAGCAAAAGAAGTACATGAACACACTATATATGCCTCACAACCAAGGGCCATCTGACGAAGCGGATGTCAAACTGCTGAAGCTGTTCAGACCATCAATCTCATGGCATCAATCGCATGACTGCTTGCACATGGATGTTGACACCTGCATTCCACTTAGAAAAGTGGCTGAACGATAGAATGAGAGAATGAGAAATCTGAACACACCATCAAATTTGTGACGTCGAATAGTGCAAAATCGACTGTCCAATTTTTGAATTTTAAGAAGTTGAGAATCTGGGGCTCAAGGAATCTTTTAGATTCCCCTAGATTCCTCAAAGGTTCTGCTCCATGGGTGGACTAGAAATCTTCAACTCCAAAGGCGAATCTGACTTCGCCATTGCAATCCCTGCAGAAAACCATGAAAAACGACTGTAAACTTGACTATATTCCGACATGGAGAAAAATTACCTCCTCAAGAAAACTGCAAGGATCATGGTTCCACTCCCTATTTTTGCAACAATCATGGTTCCACTCTCATACTAGAAATGGCCCAAAAATGCAGAACTTTGATGGAGACACAAATAGTGCCATTGCATTCATGGTGTCGATAAGTGCTGAAACCGTATAAAATTTGTCAAAATATGACAAAGTGAATTTTCACCCCTCCTGCAAAACGCTGCTTTGAACTGCATGTCAAGATTCTACCTCCTCTGTCTCGAAATTCATGAATGCTCTTGGTTCCTCCAACTGTCCCCCAATGCACTAAGAAATTGTTTGGTTTATATAAATTCTCGGGTGATTTTTCCAAGAAATTAATTTGGTGCAGTGGTAAGTTTAGCAAATTGGTTGAGGAGGGGTCGGGTGGTCAAACCCCACCCCTCCTATTTTTTCCCATATTATAGTTTCAAACCCAAAAAATATATATGAATGGGGGGTCGAGTCCGCATTGAGCAGCCTGCTCCCATATCCCCGTAACATGCATTGTATTGGAGGCGCATTAAATTTCGGTGGTTATGTATTAATGGGGAGTTGTTTAGTTCTTGGGGAAACCCGCTTGGGGGTCAACCATGTGGGTTGGGCGGGTTCTACCCCCGCTAGTCCCATATCACATGTTATAAGGCATGTTGAGGGATTTTCGGGTGTGGGTCAAGTCCACCGGAGGTGGCCTGTGCCCACCCCATAAGATATTCAGTTAACATTTATGTGGGGTGCAGTTGGAGGGTCTGGCAGGGTCATGGTTGCCGACCCATTTAAATATTGATTTGGTTTTATGGTTGGGGTTAGGCCGGTGAGGTTCATGGCCCATTGGCCTTTTAATAAAAAAAATTTGTTATGTAGTTTTGGGGTGGCGCGGGTGGTGGCCCGCCACCTCATTTATAATTTTTTTGACTCTTTTATTAAAATAGAGGTGCTCCTAAAATCTTTAGAAAATAAGGGTTATTGAGCAATTAACGAGGCCACAACTTCTACCGATTCCAAGAGCAAGGTTTCATGCCTCGGGGTCAGTCAAATTGTAGGACACTTAAACCTGGCCCACAACCTAACTTTGACCAAAACTTTGACTGGCTCATTCTCCCTCATATGGGCTCAGATTGACTAACCGTTCGCACCTTCGCGATGAGGACGACGAGATCTACGCTCTGGTCCTAGGTCGAAGTCATTATGAGCACTTTGATTTTCGAGTGTTCATAAGCCGTCTTTTTCATGTGTCTTTGGATCCACCTGGATCAATCCTCCCCACTAAGGAGCTTTTGGTCCTCCAAAAGCATGAGAAATAATATGCAACTTCTTTGTACCTTGCATCACAAGCATCCTGAAAAGGTCTCGCTTCCATGTCCTTCACCTTTGTTCTTTGGAGCCTTAAGTGACGAACCTACACCTGCTACATTTGCAACCTATAGTACATTGTTTTGCAAATTAAATTCTTGACTTTTATGACCAACTAATGACCCAAACATCCCACACTTGCCACAAGTTTATAACACATACTCGGTGGTCAAGTTTACATCAAGATGGACGCAAGACCTCAGCTATGACAACAAGGCCAACCTATCTTTGTTGCTTCAACAAGTGATGGAAAACACATCATCGCTGCAACACATGATTTACAAACATAAGACCAAACACTATTGTTTTGACAAGTGATGGAAACATAACATCACTTTCATAGTTTAACATGCAACACCAAATAAGACCAAACATCATTGTTGCTGAACAAGTGATGGAAAACACATCATCACTTTTACATCTTAAAATGCATCAAATGATTTACAAAAGCATGACCATGAAATGACAACATGTATAGAAACCATTTTTCACTTATCAATTTGAATGGGTCTCCTCCTTGTGACGGTTTTGATTGTCGAACAACTACTTCACTTGGTTCACGCATCGATGCTTTGTCTTTAAGGCACTGCTCTGGATGGAGCCTCCAACAAGTGGCTCTTTGATGGCCACTTCTATCGCAATGACTACAATAGGTTTTCTTCCTCCATATCTGCTTAACCTATTTCTTTTCATGTTGTTGAGAGGGTCTTTCATGCCTCATCCTTTTGTGTGTTGCCATTCTTTTCCAACACTTAGAAAATGTATGGTTATATAATCCACAAAAGGTGCATGTTTTTTGATGCCATGTTTCAGTATGGAGGTATAAAACTCCTTTTTGTAACTGATGTGTGTACTCTTCTTTTTCATGCCACTTAATGAATAAAGGCCTCCCCATTGATCGAGCAGGGCCCGAAGACGTAGTCCAATTTGGACGAACTCCGTTAGCAAGTCTTGTTGTCTTCTTTCATGCATTATGCGTTTCTCCTCTTGTCTCATGTGCACCTTAAGTTTTCTTTATTAAGCTATAATTTATGCATGTAATTCTTTAACACATTTATAAGCAAAATATTTTGGATCAGAACATCTTCCCGAAATACTTCATTTGCAATAACATACTCAACTTCAGCACTACTCAAAGTAACTGCATCTAGATTTTTACTCATCTAGGAGACCATGGAAGACCCTAGGATGAAGCATCCACTTATTGTGCTTCTATCATCTCTCTCACTACCACCCTAATCTAAATCTATACATCCCATGAGTTGGATTTCATTACCGGTATATGAGAGGTAGTGATGTATGGTGCCACATAAATATATTAGGATATCCTTGGATGTAATCTAATGATCATGTTTTGGCTCCATCTAAAATGGATTAAGGACATTTACTACAAAACACATGTTTGGTCTTGTGCTTACCAGATACATCAAGGACCCAATCAACTATTTATAGCAAGTAGGATCCACTGGACTAGGCTCTAAACTCCTCCATCATGCAAAATTTCTGAAGAATTATGATAAGATACTTACTTTGAAGAAGATATATCTCACCTCGCTTTTTCCAAAATTTTGGTCCCAAGTAGTAATTCATAATCCCAAGACCCTTCATATAGCGCTCAAATACTAACTACTTCTTGCATTCCTAAATTCGATGCTCTACTCTTGTAATGAGTAGATCATTCACATACAAGAGTATGATGACTATTTCACCCTGTACTATCCTAATGCATAGGTTAGGATCTACATAACCCTTGGTAAAACCAAGTCTCAATAGGTATGCGTGCATCCGTTCTTGCATACCAAGCTCTAGGTGCTTACTTTAAGCCATATAGAACCTTCTTCAACCTTCAAACATGAGTCTCCCTCTGATTTATTTCAAACCCTTGAGGTTGTTCAATGTAAATGTCTTCATGAATAGTTCCAGTCAGAAAATATATCTTAACATCCATTTGATGCATTTTCCAACCCATGGTAGCAACCAATGAAACAAACGATCTTATAGTTGTATATCTAGTTGTAGGAGAAAAGGTTGCTTCATAATCAATACCTTCTTTATGTGAAAATCCTCTTGCTATAAACCTTGACTTGTAGTTAGCAATGCTCCCATATCCAACATGATTTCTCTTGTAAATCCATTTTGAAGTGACTATATATTTGTCACTTATCATAGGGAAAATTTCCTAGACATTGTTCTTCATGATTAATTGGTATTCCTCTTGCATTTCATTCCTCAACTTTTCAATGTTTAGCCACATCTTCATAGGAGGATTGTTCTTCTTCAATGAGATTTTTCATGTATGCAACATACCCAGAATACGTTTTCGTTCCCTGAAGGTCCTTGATGTTGTATGTGCTTTTTCTTCTTGTAGATTAGCTCTCAACCAAGCAAGTATTTTTCGATTTTGTGGAACAACTACTTGAATAGGATACCTAGGACCTTCAACATATTATTGAGTAGATGTTTGATCCTGAGCATCATTGTCACTTGACATATCCTCAAAGATAGGTATCTATTCTTCATCAAAGTCTATTGGAACATCCTTCAACTTCTTTTAAGTTATACTTTCATCAGAGATGACATCCTTGCTTACTTCAATTCGATGATCCTCCTTAATATAGATTTTGTACACCTTATATGAAGAATTATACCCAACAAAATTTCCCTTTAGATTGGTAGGATCCAACTTATTTCTCTTGTCCTTGGGTATATGTATATACAAAAGACACCCAAATTTTAGAAGATTATCTACACTTGGATTCTTTCATGTAAATTCTTCTTCTAGAGTCATGTTGTTGAGAATCTTGTGAGGACTTTGGTTCTACAAATAAAAAATTGTCACACATGCCTCTGCCGATAGGAATTGAGGGAGATATTGATCATGTAGCATGGCTCTAACACATTCTTCAATAGTTCTATTTTTTCTCTCGGCCACACCATTTTGTTTAGGATTATAAGGAACAATGAGCTCCCGCTTAATCATTGCTTCCTTGAAGAAATATATTAGTTCTTTGGAGGTGTATTCTCCACCATTGTATGACTTCATAGTCTTGATCGTTCTCTTGGTTAGGTTCTCCACTTCATTCTCGAATTCCTGAAACTTCTCGAATACCTCACCTTTGTTCTTGAAGAGGTATAGCCAAGTTTTCCTTGAGAAATCATCAATGGAGGTGACAAAATATTGATGTCTAATAAGATATTTAAATTCCATAGGTACACATACATTTGAGTGTATGAGATCTAAAACTTCCTTAAATCTAGTATCAAGTCTTGCAAATGGCTTCTTCATTATCTTTCCTAAAGAACATCCCCTACACGTTCCTTCATGTCCTTCCTTCAATTTGGGGATGCCATTAACTATTTGACCTAGAGATG
>APFE031156045.1:0-29697 GCA_000404065.3 Pinus taeda | reverse complement strand
TGTGGATCTGTTGGTCAGTTTACATGGTGGCATGAAACTCTCATTTTTCTTTTGCCTTGTTAGGTGATTGTTTTTGTTTCGAAAAGCTGGCTATTTAGTTTCCTTAAAAGTAATTTTCTGGCAATGAGCGTCTCTTGAAAGCTTTACGGGCATCGTTTTTTTTTTTTTTATCATTTGAAAAGAAAAGAGAAAAGAAAAAGTTTATTTTGCTTCATCATTTAATCATGTTGTGGTAATTCTTTTGTTTAAAAAAAAAAAAGAGTTTTTTCCTTTCTTATCGATTAGCTGCATCAGAATCATTTGGACATCGTTTTGTTTACATGAACCTCTTCGCTCTCCTATAGCTAGTTTTCATACAAGCAAAACGAATTCAGTTTTTCATGTAGTTGCATTTAGTTTCTTTTTTGAGAGATCACATTCGTTAAGGCCAGCAAACCGAAACTTAATTAAAAGATCAACGTAAAAATTTTTCAATGAACCTAACAACGCATTGGAACCTAATGCTTATACTTTAGAAGTCTAGGCTAGAGACGTGTTCCGGCGTCGTTAAGCCTGGTAGATTATCGTCGAGTGGTTGGGTGATTCCTCCACGGTGAAGCGATAGGTACCAGTACGGACTGTGCTCCCACGTACCGTCGCGTATATTTTGGGAGACCCCTATAGGATTACAACCTTTTATCCTTAGGAAGCCGAGTCTGCCGCCCTACGGACCATAATGCACTGAACACAGCATTCGGAAAGATTGACTGCAGTACGGAAAGTCCTTGGTGATCTTCTGATCGCTAAGGTGTATAAGCAGTTTTACGGTTCGTTTGGTACACCCTCTTGTTTAGATTTCCAGAGTAGTCAGCTTTTGATCCTTTTCAGACTGTCAAACAGAAAAGGTGTAAGCGAGCAGCTTGTCACTTCGTGCTCGAAAAACATTCGAAGGAGACTAGAGTCAACTTTTCGTCCTTTTCTCGACTCTCTAAATATGAAAAGGTCACCTTAAATGTTTTAATAATTTATTCGACCACGATCACATAACCCAGTTAATTTTAGTCCGTAAAGAAGCTTGGTTTGTTTGATTTCCCTTGGTATTCCGTAGATCTTCCACCCTGGCAGAACTACCAACTTCGCCCCCCGGGGGTCCGGTTGTAAGCCAAATTCTTCCTATTATTCCAAGCATACAACCGGTCAGCTCTCGTGCTCCGGGCGACAAGGATTATCAACTTTATACCCAACCCATTTGGGAACCTTCTCAGAAAAGTACCCCTTTTTGGGAATATACTTCTCCACAGCAACCTTTTTCTTCCGACATGGACAACCCATCGCCCACTACTACTGACGACTCTGGCATGCCAGGGGACGAAATCCCTAGCACGATGGACTTTACATATGTCAGTCGGAACGCTTCTACCGAGATGCCCCCCCCCCGGTTATAAAGCATTGCGCGATTTTATACCCACCTCTTTTCCGACCTCTATCTGGTCACCACCCGTTTTTTCCAACACGGAACCATCAACCCTACCACCCCATAGTACCACTACTATTTCGGTGACAACCCCTCCGCTTATATCTTTCGACTCTTCGATACCTGTTATTAGCCGACCTTCGTCCTCTTTGTTTGTGGGTTTTGAAGCCCCATCTAATGTGTCCCTTGGGGGGCAGCACGATCAGCATCTCCCGCTCTTCGGCCCTGAGATAGGTCAGCTATGCGTCGGAGAAATCTCGGTCCCACTATCTGCAGAGTGGGGTCCCACCTCTCACCATGGTGGTCCAGCGCCGGCCGCTCAGCCTGAGATACCACATCAGCAACATCCACAAGGACAATCCTCTCAAGGATATCCTTTTGCTCCTAGTGGCACCTCTCTCACTGTTCATACTCAGCCTATTGGCAACCTAGGTCACTCTTCTGCTCCAGAAGCTCACCCTGGACCCCAGCTAGGTTCATCTATTGGACAAACGGGCTCATCGTTCGTTAATCCGAATCCACCTAACGTCCGATATCCCCAAGTCTCCAACCAAGCGGCTCAACCCTCTGGTCAGCCGACTGTCCATAACACTCAATCCTCGGGGCAGGCAAGCCAGCCTCAACACCCGCGGGTAGGCCAGCCTCCACACCAGCAAGCAGGCTAGCCTCACTATCACCAGACAGGCCACCCTCAGCAGCTGCAGGTAGGCCAACCTCAGTCTCAACAAGCCGGCCAGCCTCAGTATCAGCAGGCAAACCCGCCTCAGTATCAGCAGGCAGGCAAACCCACCTCAGTATCAGCAGGCAAACCCACCTCAGTATCAGCAGGCAGGCCAGCCTCAATATCAGCAGGCAAGCCAGCTTCAGTACCAGCAAGGTTATCCTGCCGCTGGCACCGCTCAAATCAGGAGTAGCGGTCAAAACCAAATCCCTCCACCTTATGGTTATCAACAACCTCAAAGGCAACCTCTCTTTACCCCCTACCAGTATCAAACACCATACGGCGCTTCTACAGCTTCCTTTGGTAGTCCGTATGCTGGGGGGCAGAACACCGATCCCTATGGCCAACCCCTGGGCGCAAGTCCCTTAGGGCAAGGCTCGTGGGGACCACCACCACCACCCGGTTGGAACCCAGGCACCCCATCGTTCCAACCAAATCACATGCCTTTCAATCCTCAGTTACCATTTTTAGCCACCTTAGAGCTACCGAATGTGTCCAAATTAATGAATGATCCTATTCTTCACAACCCTTATTGGCCTCCGATCCCTACCAAGATTCCCGGTGATTGCCCGAAGTTCGATGGCAAAGCAGATGAGGATCCGCAAGCTCACGTAATGACATACCATTTGTGGTGCTCATCCAATTCATGGCTTGATGATTCGATTCGACTTCGCCTTTTCCAAAGGACGCTCACCGGCTCTGCCGCTAAATGGTACATTGAGCTTAGTCGTGCATCCTTTCAGGATTTCAACTCCATGGCTATGGCATTCCTTACACATTTTCAATTACCCATTCGCTACGAAACAGGGACACACCTCCTGACGTCTTTGCGCCAGTCAACCGCCACGCACATCTCTGATCATATCCATGAATGGAGACGGCGCCGACGGATGATTAAATTCTCGATTCCCGACCAGCTCCTCACGGATTGGTTCACGACCTCATTCGTGCCTCTGATAGCTCGAGACATCGCAATGGGAGCATGCGTTACTGAAGAGCAAGCCATTGCGCGCGCTCAATATCTTGACTTAGTTTATTCTCAGTCAGGTACATTATATGATTATTTGCCTGGTGCCCCTAGACCTGGAACATCCAACACCCCGCCCACCCCTACGGTTGACGGCATTATCGGGTCTGTGAGTGCATCCTCCAAAAAGAATTCTGCAAACCATGGGAAGCAAACCTCTCATCCCCCTAATGACAATACTTCCCAGGTGGCCCCCCCTCCTCAATCTACTTCTGAGGTTAATGCCGTTCAGTCAACTAACACTGACAAAACCTTCAGATCCAAGAAGAAAGACAAAGGAAAAAATAAATCAGAACAACCTAAGCAAGAACAACCTAAACCTCAATCTAAGGAGAGCGCCAAACGAAAACCTAAGATTCCTTGTTTTATTTGTGACGAGGATCACTATACCAAAGACTGCCCCCGGCGATCTGAAGTTAGTCGTCTATTGAAAGGCGCCTCTGGAGTTCCTGCAGTTCTGAAAGAACCTTTTCCTTCACAGCAGACCCAAATGGTCGCTGACCCCTCTCAACCTCCCTCTTCTTTCGGTTCCCAAGTGTTTATGGCAGGTACGGTCCCTATTAACATTAGTACTCGAACTAAAGAATATCCCTCCGCCGGTAAGGAGCCCGAGGTCACCCCTAGCACTCCCCCTTTTAGTTCAAGCCCTCTCCACATCGAAAGACCTAGTGCTGAAATACCTGTTCGACCTCCTCCCAAAGGGGTTCTCCGGAAGTCATCTTACAACCCGAACGCCCGTGCTGCTCAGCACTATAATATCGTCGAAGATTTAGCCCAGACTCTGTCGGCTATGTCCGCTTTAGAAGTTCTCCAGAGCTGCCCCTCGCAGAGGAAGTCTTTTCTATCCGCCATTGGCGGTATCGATCCGGCTGATTCGGAGTTGATGACCTTCGATTTGAACCACCACACTCAACGACTGCCTCCCCAAATTGCCTTCCTCATACAGGTAGTTATCAACAAGAAAACTATTCATCACACAGTCATTGACGAAGGTGCCTCTACTTGCATCATGTCTGTGGCCTGTTGGAAAGCTATTGGTTCTCCCACATTGAGTCAATCTCCTACAACCTTGGAAGCCTTTGACGGCAGGGCCTCGTGTCCTTATGGTATTCTCCCACGACTTTCCATCTCTTTGGAAGGAAAAACGGTCGAAATGGAAGTTGAAGTCGTGGACGCTACCTTGACATACAACCTCCTTCTTGGACGCAGTTGGATTTACGCAATGCAAGCCGTTGCTTCGTCCTACTTCCGTATCATCCGTTTTCCTCACCAAGGGAAGATTGTTACGGTCGACCAGCTTAACTTTTTCGCTTCCTCTTCAGAAGGAACCATCCCCTTCGTGGAACATACCTCGAAACCACTTGCGAACCTCGGTCACGGACTTTTTAAAGATCCCACCCTTATGGGTGTTTTCCCGGCCTCACCTCCCAATATCGCTCCCGTCAATATGATCTCCACTTGTCTCGATCCGTGGATTGTTCCTCCCACCGACCACGTAGATTCATGGGGCGACAAGATGCCGTTGAGTCCCGCCGAATTCAACTACGTTGAAATCATCGCTGCTTCAGATCCTGAACTTACCCTTTCAAGCACAATTTTCCATGCACTGACTCCATCTCGAGAAATTGTAGCTCCAGCTTCTCCGGATCCTTTACACCAAGTATTCTCTTCCGATGAAGAAATTATGGAGACCATGTCTCTCGAAGAACCTCCTTGGCACCATACCCATCATCGTTCCCCATCCCGGCCCCTTCCGTCCCCGGTCCATGTTTACCACTCAGCCTCTGAAGGTAACCTAGCAACCATCACACCAACCCAACCCATTGATATCTCTATCAAACCTGGGATTGTCGAACATGTCCATATCGGAATCACTTGTACTCCGGAGGAGATTCAAACATACTCGACACTTTTTCGCGAATTTCGCGACGTTTTTGCTTGGTCTTACGAAGAAATGCCTGGCATTGATCCTCACATCGTGGTGCATGAAATCCTTACGTACCCCGGTGCTAAGCCCGTTCGACAACGTTTACGTCAAGTACACCCTCGAAAAGCTACAGCCATCAAAGCCGAGGTGGAAAAACTCCTTAAAGCTGGGTTCATCTATCCTATACCACTCATAGATTGGGTTTCCAATATTGTACCCGTTGCTAAAAAACAAGGAACTATCCGCGTCTGTGTTGATTACCGCGATATCAATCGAGCCTGTCCGAAAGACAATTTCCCCACACCTTTCATCGATCAGATTATCGACGAATGTGCAGGTAGCGAAATGTACTCTTTTATGGACGGTTTTTCTGGTTATAACCAGATCAACATCGCCCCTGCCGATCAACACAAAACTGCTTTTATCTGTCCATGGGGTACCTTTGCTTATAAGAAACTCCCTTTCGGCCTTAAAAATGCCGGGGCTACTTTCCAACGGGCAATGTATTATGCTTTTCATGACATCCGACACATTGTACAACCTTACCTGGATGATCTTCCAGCTCATTCAGCTCAGCGTAAAGACCATCCTGCTCATCTTCGTGAAATTTTTCTTCGCTGTCGCCACTACAACATCAGGCTCAACCCTCATAAATGTGTCTTCTGCGTCGAAAAAGGTCGACTTCTCGGCTTTGTCGTCTCCCAAGAAGGCATCCGCCTCGATACCCTCAAAGTCGAAGCTATTGTGAATCTCCCTCCCCCTACTTCCTTACGCCAACTGCAAAGTCTGCAGGGTAAAGCGAACTTTCTACGTCGTTTTATCCCAAACTATGCCGAAGTCGCCAAAGGCTTCACGCGTCTCCTTAAAAAAGACGCCCCTTTTCACTGGGATACGGTGGCTCAAGAATCTTTTAAGCATCTTAAGGATCTCCTTATCTCCGCCCCCTTACTTCGGCCTCCGAATTATCACCGTGACTACCTCCTCTATTTAGCCGCTGCCGATACCACTATTGGCATGGTTCTTGTCCAAACGGACGACAATGACATAGAGCACGTCGTTTATTACCTCAGTAAAAACCTCCTTGACACAGAAACTCGATATGCCCATGTCGAGAAGTTGGCACTAGCCACTGTCTGTGCAGTCCAACGTTTCCGTCACTATATCCTTCTACGCAGTACTACAGTGATTTCTGATTGCAACCCCATGACGTACATCCTATCACGTCAATTGCTGGGGGGCAAATATTCCAAATGGATTGTCATCCTCCAAGAATTTGACTTGGAATTTACTTCCGCTAAGTCTAAGAAATCACTGGTTTTTGCTGAACTGATTTGCTCCCTACCATCCTCTGCTTCACCGTCTCATACTGCAGACCACATTCCAGATGAGACCTTGTTTCTAATCAGCACCCTTGACCCATGGTATGGTGACATTATCACGTATCTCCAAACATCCTCCTTTCGACCGGGCACTCCTAAAGACGCCCGACGAAGGATTCGTCACCAATCTCAACCATATCGGATCATCGGGGATACTTTGTATCGCCTCGGCGCCGACTCTATTCTCCGTCGTTGCCTTACTCACGAAGAAGCTGAGAAAGTTCTTAATGACTGCCACTCCGGCGCCTGTGGCAGTCATATGTCTGGCTATGCAACTGCTCAGAAAATTCTTCGTGCTGGCTACTTTTGGCCTTCTGTCTTCAAAGATTGCATCCTTGCAGTCCGCTCATGTCACGAGTGCCAGATTTTCCAACGGAAGATGCGGGCACCCGCTACTCCTTTGCACCCCGTTGTGACCGTCGGCCCTTTTGCCAAATGGGGCATTGATTATGTTACGTGTAACCCTCGCTCGGCTGGGGGGCATGGTTACATTATCGTCGTCGTGGATTATTTCACAAAATGGACCGAGGCGATGCCTACACTCAATGAAGACGGCCACACAGCGGCACAATTCTTGTTTAATCATGTCATCTCGCGATTTGGAGTCCCTCAAGCCATCGTCACTGACCACGGAAAGCATTTTCGAAACCATATGATGTCAGAACTGACAACCCAACTGGGCTTAAAACATGATAGTTCTACCCCATACTATCCTCAATCCAATGGCCAAGTTGAAGCAATCAACAAGGTTCTGATTACTATGCTTCATCGCACCGTTGGCATACACAAGTCCAATTGGCATTTAATGTTGTTCCCGGCGCTATGGGCTTACCGAACCTCCGTGAAAGATGCCACTGGTTTCACTCCATTTCAACTAGTCTACGGACTAGAGGCCACCCTTCCGATCGAATGTGAGATCCCTTCGTTAAAATTAGCTGTCGAGCTGCTTCCTAACACTACCCCATTAGAAGAACGCCTCCTTTACTTAGAACGTCTGGATGAAACTCGCCGCCTGGCTAATCTGGCCATCGAAACGCAAAAGAGACGGGTCAAATCTCATTTTGACCAGAATGTCCATCCACGTTCCTTTGAGGAGGGAGACCTAGTTCTCCTATATGATCAGGCAAATGAAAAGTTAGGACCAGGAAAACTCGAATCCATGTGGTTAGGCCCTTATATTGTCAAGAAAGTCTTGGACAAAGGCGCCTATGAGTTAATAGATTATGAAGGAAATTCTCTCACGCAGCCTCGTAATGGGCTGTATTTGAAAAAGTACTATGCATGATACTAGTACACTTCTTGTTGTATATACATGTATTTCAAAAAAAAAATAATAATAATAATAATTTGTAACCTTTTCCTTATTTGTGTCCTTCGCTTCTTGACCAGATGTCTAGTCCGCCTTATGTCGGTTTCGCTGATGGTGCCCATCGCAGCACTCGTAACTTATCCTCTGCGGCATGGGTGATCTATGATCATCGTGGTACACTGGTTGATCTTCAAGGTGTCTTCCTGGGTCATACCACGAATAATGTGGCCGAATATTCCGCCGTAATTGAACTTCTTACTGAAGCAATTAATCTCGGCATTCGCACATTAGTAGTAAACCTGGACTCTCAGCTTGTCGTCCACCAGCTTAATAGGCGTTATTCCGTCAGAAAACATCATATCTTGAGGTTGTATTTGCATGTCAAATTGTTAGAAAGGAATTTTGAATTGATTACGTATCAACACATTCCGCGACAATTGAACGTAGTATCTGATGCATTGGCCAATCATGTGTTAGATAGACATTTGGGACATTTGTAAATAACGCGAGGCGCAAGAAAATGTTGCCGCACGGTCCGCTTTCAGCTCTTTTCCTGACCTTAAAGCGGAAAAGATTGCCGAGTTTCCCTCTTTGACTCGTTAAACAGTTACCAAGAGGCGGTCGTTTTTAAGTTCTTTTATAGACTGTTTAAATACTAAAAGATTACCGGGTTTTTGTCGTTTCAAACTTGTTAACGGTTGCGAAACGATGTGATTCTAATCCCTTTTTTACTTTTTCAGATCAGAGTCACTACTCATGAAAAGTACTCCTCGATCGTAACGATCGGGCGGTTCTTTCGGGTATCATTTTAAACTTTTTCGGACCCGAGAGACACAAACTGTACGAAAAAGGACCTCTGGAGTTTCCTTTTCCGTGTCTTTTTCAAACTCTCTAAACATGAAAAAGACTCCGAGTTTTACCTATGTCGGACTCGTTAAACCCTGACGACAATGGATTAGAGTTTCCTTTTCCGTGTTTTTTTCAGACTCTCTAAATAAGAAAAAGACTCCGAGTTTTTCCTATGTCGGACTTGTTAAAACCTGACGACATTGGACTCGTCACCGTGATGAGATTTGAGCCTCTCCTCCCTAGGGCTCGTTAAACCATACTAGGTTGGATTCGACCGAAGGTCGGACTTATACTGCAAGCATATGCTATCCCCCTCAAGCTTGTTAAAAAATAACCGGGGTACTCGCCAGAAATGGCGGGGGAAAATTTTGAAACCATAATCATAAGTCGCGTCGGCAGTATGTCGCTCTTGAACATGGCACTCCTCTGTTTTCGCGTCAGGGTGGGGATATCTGATTTGGCTTTTCACTTTCCTCCGTGGGTTTGGGTGATCCTTTTTGGCCTCTCATCTGCTCATTGCCTCGTCATCGTGACCTCTGATGATGTCAAAATACTGCCAACTTCACTGTCGTGCCGTCAATATGTTCAAGAGAAGTCCACCTCTGCAAAGAAGGAAAACCGCCTCCGCTTGATAGTTCATAACTCTCATTTCACAAACATTGCACCTTCCCATCTCACATCGATGATGTGGGAAACATTATGGCCCACCTTCGACAAAGACCACTTCCTATCGACTTCAGCTCATTATCCAGGAAAGTGGCCTAGAGACTCCCTTCCGGTACCTTGGAGCTTGCATGCCTTAATGGCAGGTTCTTCGTATTCGACGTGAGGTTTTCATCATTGGCCTCCGATCGAATAACTCTGCGGGTGTTCGACATCGGCTCATACATTCACACGCCGTAGATTGTACCTGTAGTACCTTGAGGGCCATTGTCATTATTGGTGGTACCTCTCGCGTCTGTTAACAGTTTTCATTATTGACTGGTAATCAGACGATGTCCAAGCATGTTCGACGTCAGCTTACATGTTCACACGCATGGACTTGTACTTGTGTTCGGGTCAAGATGGAGTGCAAGACCCTGGATTGTGTCTGTTGTAATCCAGGCGTGATTTTGATACATCACTCTTTCACTGGATGGCTGCGACCATACCGGAGTCTATTCATCAATCCCAACTAGATGGCTGCGTCCATACTACGGATCTTGATTATTATACACTCTGTCAATGGATGGCTGCGTCCATGCCACATGCTTCATGTATATGAACTATCATACTGTATCTCTCTATGCAGGTCCTCGACGGCAGTTCGATATGATCTTGTAAAGCACTTCACCTCTCTCTCTTTCTCAAGGCTCATGCTTTAGGGGGCATCTGTTACGCAGTAATTTGTCACCATCGGCCACCGTCCTTATCGCGCCCCCACTGTCAAACATTGGAGGCCACATTTACGGGTCTGTGACCAGTGACATAACTTGAAAACACTTGCATTGAGGCCTCCTGAGTATGAAGTTCAATAACCTTGAAGACACCTTCTGAAGATTAGCCTTGGAAAATTCCTTTTTCCCAGTAGCGCGGGCACACAGTATATTACCCCGCGCCAATGGCCCAGTCCTTACAAAGAGGGCGCGCCCATAAGCGCTCTGTCCCAGAGCATGGCCCGTGCCACACAATTTGGGCATGATTTTTGGCCAGCGCATGCTAGAATGCTTTTTCCCTTGCGACTCACTCAGTTCCCTGAAGGAAAAAGCTCACAAAAGCATCCGGGTTTCGGCTTTTCTATCCAAGGCAACGGCTATTATGAGACATTACCAAAACTCAGAACGTGTCTACATACGATGAATATCTCTTCTCCCTTCACCTATAAAAGCCTGTCTCCCCATAATAAACAGGCTAGTTCAGAGTTTTTGGAGGCTAAAGCAAAAGAGCAAACAAGCTAGTGTGAGAGAGATAGTTTTTTGAGCTGAAAGTTGAAAGTAAGGTTATGCTGCTGGATTGTTGAGAGAGGAAGTGGTTTTGCGAGACGTGTCGGACTGACTGCCCACCCAGCTAGAAGAGTTTTACAGTGTCAAGCCTTAAGTGGTTGTAATCTCTTCTCTCATTACTTTAATGCAAAGCGACTGTCATTATGGTTTCATTTATGTGTTACATCGGTAATATGTGAATTGTATCTTGCTTGACTGGTACATAGCTGTATGTTTTTGGATTTTATGCTTGTTGTGGTTTATTCTTCACTTGTGCAGGTATCTATGTGCGGATAGCGACCGGCCGGAGATAGAGGATAGGAGCGACACTTCCCCCCACAACAAACAAGCATTGGATCCCAGGTTGGTCTCCTAGATCGACTTTTAAATTATATAGCTAGAAACTTGCATGCAGCGTGATTGATTGTTGCTAGACCCCTTCGGGGCTAGTGGGATCCACCTCTGTCCGCAGAGGGGATTTACCTCCGCAACAACATGTACCTGAATTTTAGAGACCAAATGCTTTGACTTTTATTAAAGAATCTAGGGAAATTAGGTTAATAGGATTCTTCTCATGATGATAATGATTTGTGAGGTACTTTTTACTCTTTCTTATTTGCACAATATTCTCTTGTTATTATTATAGCATGTTTTCCTTACTTCATCAAATAGTTACCAAAACAAAAGAGACAAGAACAGAAGATGTTGGCTTTCTGCCAAGGCTAAAATCTCTCACTCTTTGAGTGGAAAACCCACACAAATTCTTCTTATAGAGATTCAATTGACGAATACCAGAAGCAAGACCATTGACTTATGTTTCCATTCCTAGACCAAGACATAAACATCCTTCTTCCTTGATTCTTCGATTTATTCATGGCACAAAACATGATCGCTACAACATCCAAACGTTGTGATATATCTCTAAAATTTTGCCTCACATAGTTGTGCATCATACCTTCATCGAGTTGCACCATGTAACATCTAGAATAATTATGTAGCACTTACTGGTATCATATCACTACAGCTCTTGTTATTGTCGGAATTATGACACAGATTTGGCGCTATGACACAGGTGTTGTCCTTGATGGCAACTCACACAGATGACAGATCATAGTTCAAACTCACAGAATGAAGAAAGAGAGGTATACACAGGATCCCTATTGCCCAAGTCACGTGTACACTCGGGTTAATAGAACAAAAGCCGTGTACAACGTACACACGCACTTTCATGCAAAGAAAGGCACGTACATGTTGGAAAACTAGTTTTGGTCTGTGGTATTTGGTCCATGGTATTTTGATCCATGGTATTGGTCCAAGGTATCCTGTTCGAAGTGTTGACCCCAGGTATTTGGTCCAAAGTATTGCTTCTAAGTGGTTTTGGACCATGGTATTGAGTAAGGCCTAAGACTATAAAAGGAGGAGAAGATCATTAGGCAAAGTCACTCAAGAATTGCATATCTAATGAAGAATAAGATCTAGAATACAAGTCTTTGGGTTATGGTGCATAACTGGATCTAAATCAAGGATGAGCTTGAGCGCTTGATGAAGGATAAGTTCTATTGATGGGTCAAGATATTAAGGCTTGAAGAGAAGTATATTTTTGTGGTTTTGATATTTTATAAATGGCGCATGTCGTAATCTGTAAATCTGATGATCTGGGTATAACTGATGTATAAATAGTTGTAAAGGTTAAATCATCTTTTATAGATCTGTACGCAGGTTCATTATAGCAAAGGCGCGTATACATGTTGGTTCGACATTCCAAAAGTGCATAGACGTAGGTTTTCCTTGATACAAGTGTGTATGCATGCAGGTTCATCACATTGAAGTAGGATATACCTTATAAAATATGTTTTAGCTACTTCTGATTACTGTTGCAGTGTTCTGGGTTCTGGTTACTATTACTGTATTCTAGTTACAACATTCAGAGAAGTGATTATTGATTCAGTTTTGCTTGGTTCAAAGGAGATTGATTGATGCAAATATATTTTGATGTTTGATTGATGTTATTGATGCATCCAGTCTGAAAATTTATGAAAAATGGTCCCTGGAAGAAAAGAGAATGTTGTAGCTTTCTGTAGGTCAACACCTACGTATTAGTACATCAGCTAGTACAATAGCTAGGGGGTTGTAACTCCCTTCCAAGAGAAGCTGGAGAACGAGAGAAGGTTGTAGCCTTCTGTAGGTAGAAGCTTGCGTACTGGTATAAGACTGCACCAGTACAGAAATATTGTAAAAAGAAGTTTCTTATTAAAAGAAGATAGAGACAAATTGCAACAGGTGTTTTCCCCCACATTGGGTTTCCACCCTATATATTTTGTTCTTGTGTGTGATTTCCTGGTATATTTTTATTGTACCTGGTTACTGTTATATGGTTCTAATGCACAGATTAAAGATCAATATTTGATGAATTAACTAAATTATAAGTCTGCAAGATATATGCTAGTTTCCTTAACTATAGTTGTGTATATACACAAGTTTCATTAACTGAAGTAGCGTATACAAATATTATTGTGAAAAGAAATATTATTGACTTGCTAATACTGATTCACACCACCCCCCCCCCCCCCCCCCCCCCACCCCCCCCCCCCCCCCCCCTCTCAGTATGATTTCCAACAATTGGTATCAGAGCAAGTCCTTCAGAAGAAGCTTGATCGCTTGAAGGAAGATCTATCATCATGAGTAACTACGAAAGAGAGGCATACATTAGACCACTAATATTTTATGGGAGAAACTTCGTCTATTGGAAGGTAAGAACCACAACCTATCTTCAATCTCTTGGAATAGATGTTTGGGAAATCATGGAAGGAGGATACATATTTCCATCAGCAATGCCTACATATACGACAGGCAAAAAGCAGTATGAAACAAATGCCAAGGTAGTCAATACTCTATTGGGGTGTCTGTCACAATTAGAATTTGCCAAGGTTATGTAGCTCAAAATTTCCAAAGAAATACAGGACAAGATTATTCTAAGCTATGAAGGAGATGATCAGGTAAAACGTCCAAAACTACAATCTCTTAGAATTCAATATGAAACTCTCAGAATAAATAATGATGAAAGTATAGCTAATTATTTCTTACGTATAGATGAGATTGTTAATCACATGAAAAACTTGGGTGAAGAGATAAAACAAGTTACTTTAATTGAAAAGGTTTTAAGATCCTTGTCTTCTAAGTTTGAATCAAAAGTTTCTGCCATAGAAGAAAAGAAGGATCTTCATAGTATCACTATGTCACAGCTACATGGAATTCTAACTGCTTTTGAAATGAGAAAAGGGGGTCCATCAGATATGAGAGAAGTCGCATTCAAAGCTTCAAGAAGAGGAGAACTCAATGAATCAGGACATATGTCAGAAGGAGAGGAAGAATCAAACTTTTTCAAGAACCTTCAACGGGGTTCTAGAAGATTCAGAGGTAAACTCCCTTTCAAATGTTTTGCTTGTGGAAGAATCGGTCATTATGCTGCCAAATGTCCTCACAAAGATAAGCTTGATAAAGGTAAGGAATCAACAAAATGGAATAGAAAACAAAGTGTAAATTAGAAGAGCTACTATACGCATGAAGATAGTGATGAATTATCAAATAGTGATGAAGATTAAAATAGTAATGATTATAGACTTCTGATGGCTTTTGAAGATGATGACTTCTTGGATGATTTAGACGAAGATGGTCTTTGTGAAGAAATTTTTAAACTTAAAATTTGTTTAGAAGAAAAGAATATGATCATAGATACTCTGGCATTCCAACTTGCTGAAAGGGAAAAACAAAATGAAAAATTAGAATGTGAAATTGTGGGTCTAAGAAAAGATATTGAGAAAACTTTAGATGAAATTATCAAAGTGCAGTGTTCTCCTCTAATAAAAACAAGTCTTGGATATACTGAAGAAGCATCTCAAACACAGAAGTTTTCAACCTCCAAAAGCTATCTTGATGCAGGAAGGAGAAGTGAACAATTTGACAATCGTCAGCAAAGGCATAAAGCAGATCACCAGGTAAATCGGGTTCAATCTACATGAAGGATGAATAGAATCTACGACCAACCATAGGCAAATCTCTCCTTATTTCATGGGATCCCTCCTTGTGGGTCAATATTTCAGGGCTTGATACCACTGTTGGTATGGGATTTGAGTCATATACCACTTGATCCTACCAGTGGATGCTAGGGTCAGGAAGGGGATGGAAGGCTTAGTTCGACCAATGATTCCAGTCATGATGCACAAGAAGGCTCGACCAACAGGAGAAGATCTCAGGATCATACTCAATCCGTTTCAAGAATGAATCACCCGGATAATAGATTCAATAATCGTAGGAACTACTTTAATGGCCAATGTTTTTCATGTCATAAATTTGGACACAAAGCTGCTCAATGTGTTTCTTACAATACCATCATGACCAAAGAAGCATGAAATCAAAGGAATGTAACTGGGATAATGAAAAGGACCTACAATAACGTTTCTCCTCTTGAAAATGAAATAGAATTCTCTATTTGTAACAACTTCGGTCTTGTAGATTCTGAATGCAGGAGCAAGTTTCAGCAAACATCTCAGAAGGAGCAAACTTCATTAGGTCCCAAAACATGGAGAAAGAAAGAACCACAAAAACAATGACGTGGTATAGCCTTGTATGTAGAAGGACAAGAAAATCAGTGGTATATTGACAGTGGATGCTCGAAACACATGACAGATGATAAAGAAAAACTTCAGTCATATAGTGCCTTAGAAAAGGAAAAGAAGGTCTCATTTGGAAATGACACTCCTGCTGTCATAAAAGGTAAAGGTTCTGTTCTCTTAAAAGAAAAGGTTAAAGTTGGGAATGTTATGTATGTTGATGGTCTTAAGCATAACCTTTTAAGTGTCAGTCAAATGTGTGATCAAGGAAATGAAGTAGTATTTCGATCAAATGGATGTGTTGTTCGTGAGCTTGATACAGGAGAAACAGTGATCAAAGGCATAAGAACTCCAAATAATCTATACATACTCAAGGGAGGACAACAACAGTGCTATCTAAGCAAAAATGATGAACACTAGCTATGGCATAGAAGATTGGGGCATCTAAGCTTCCCACAAATAAGGAAAACATGCAAATTCCAGCTTGTTCGCGATCTTCCTGACATCAGAATTCCAAAAAATACAATATGCAAATCATGTCAATTTGGTAAGCAAACCAGAGCACATTTCCCAGAAAAGGAAGGGTCAACTAGCAAGCCTCTTGAACTTGTTCATACTGTTTTATGCGGTCCTTCAAGGAAAAAGTCACCTTGTGGAGAAGAATACTTTATATTGTTCATTGACGATTTTTCCAGAATGTGTTGGATAGGAATTCTAAATCACAAAGATGAAGCATTTGAAAAGTTCAAAGCCTTCAAAGCTTTGGTTGAAAATGAATTAGATCGTAAAATCAAATGCCTCAGATCTGATCGAGGAGGGGAATTTACCTTAGAAGAATTCTTCGACTTTTGTGAAGAACATGGAATAAGAAGAGAATTTTCCACCACATGGACTCCTCAGCAAAATGGAGTGGTAGAAAGGATGAACAGAACTGTTCAAAAAATGGCTCATGCCATGCTAGATGAGTTTGGAACTCCTGCAACCTTTTGGGCTGAAGCTGCATTTGCTGCTATCACTATTCTCAACAAAATAAATGTTCGGGTAAACATCACTCAAACTCCACACGAACTTTGGTATGGTAAGACTCCAACAATAAAATACTTCAAAATTTTTGGAAGCAAATGTTACATCAAAAGGACTGATGAAAAACTTGGCAAGTTTGAACCTAGAGCATATGAAGGCATTCCCCTTGGTTACTCTTCTCGAAGTAAAAGATATAAGTGTTATAATAAAAGACTAGGGAAAATTGTCGAAAGTATTGATGTTGTGGTTGATGAAGCAGGCGAAAATCCAAAGCAGATAAAAAATGAAGAGTGGGAAGAAGATGAGGATTATCCTTCCATATCAAATCATACTAATGTTGAAGAAGAAGAAACCAATGAAGCACTAGAAGAGCAGATAACGGCAAAAGAAAAGACTTCATCTAGATATGTTCATAAAAATCATCCAAAGACTCAAATTTTGGGACAGAAAGAGGCAGGTGTGAAGACAAGAAGAACTACTACAAAAGCTTCAAGATATCTAGCATTGCTTTCCTCTATTGAACCTAAAAATGTAAAGGAAACATGAAATATGAATGTTGAGTCAAGGCCATGAATGAAGAACTTGATCAAATTGAAAAGAATAATACTTGGGAATTAGTTCCTAGAACTCATGGTAAGAATATCATAGGAACCAAATGGATATTCAAAAACAAGTTGAATGAAAATTGAGAAGTTATTAGAAACAAGGCTAGACTTGTTTGTAAAGGATATGCTCAACAAGAAGGTATAGACTTTGAAGAAACTTTTGCACCAGTTGCTAGATTTGAAGCCATAAGAATGTTTCTTGCTCTTTCTAGCTTTCAAAACTTCAAAGTATACCAAATGGATGTAAAATCTGCCTTTCTTAATGGAGACTTAGAAGAAGAAGTATATATTGAGCAACCAGATGGATTCATCCTTAGAAATGATCCAAAACTTTTATGCAGACTCAGAAAGGCTCTCTATGGTCTAAAACAAGCTCTAAGGGCCTGGTATTACCATATTGACAAACACCTCCATCAACAAGGTTTCACAAAAGGATCAGTTGATAGCAATCTATATACAAAGATTGACAATGATAAATTGCTAATACTTATTGTGTATGTTGATGATATCATTTTTGGTAGAAACGAAGAAGCCATGAGTCAAAACTTTTCTTTGGTAATGCAACAAGAATTTGAAATTTCCTTGCTTGGTGAACTCACATATTTTCTTGGTTTACAAGTTCAACAAAATATAGATGGTATTTTTCTATCACAAACCAAATATCTCAAGTAGTTCTTGAAAAAATATGACATGGAAGATTCAAAACCAGTATTTACACCTATGGTAACAGGATGCAGTCTCAGTTCAAATGATGAATCGTCAGCAGTACATCAACCAAACTACAGATCCATGATTGGAAATCTGCTTTATCTAACGGGTACCCAACCAGACATCATGCATGTAGTGGGAATAGTTGGAAGATTCCAAGCAAATCCAAAGGAATCATACCTTCAAGCAATCAAAAGGATCTTCAAATATCTTCAAGGAACTCGGAATTTTGGTTTATGGTATCCTAGGGATACAGATCTTACACTTCATGCATATACTGATGCAGATTGGGTAGGAAGTGTGGATGATAGAAAAGCACTAATGGTGGTGCATTCTATATGGGTTCCAGATTAGTGTCTTGGTTCAACAAGAAACAAAGTTCAATTGCATTATCTACAACTGAAGCAGAATATGTGGCTGCTGCATCTTGCTGCACACAACTCCTTTGGATGATGCAAACATTGCAAGACTTTCAGATCACAGGTACTCCACCCATCTCCATTCTATGTGATAATACAAGTGCAATCAATATTTCAAAGAATCTAGTGATGCATTCCAAGACCAAGCACATACCTATCAAATACCATTTTCTCCGTGAACCTTGAACAAAAGGTCAAATTGGAGTATGTTCCCTCCAAAGGACAGGTTGCTAATATATTCACCAAACCACTGCCCAGAGAGACATTTGATTATCTCAGACAGAAGCTGGGAGTAGTTGATGCATCATCTTCTTGTTGAAAACTATCTGGTTGAGAGAAAAGTGGTTGCACGTGAGTTTCATGAATCGTATTCACATACATACACTGGTTGTTGTGGATACAGTCACGTATATGATTGGTTTGAAGAAAAAAATTGGGCCAGACACAAGTTGAAAAGAGTCTGATATGGGTCTAACAGTGATCATCTGGCACAAGTTCAGGGGGAGCATATACTTCTAATAATGCATTTTTGGCATTATCTTAGAAGATCTTGGTACAAGTTCACAGTTGTCTTTGATTCAGGTGCAGAGGAAGATCATGGTTGCTGGTCTGGACGGTGATTGACAGATGTTGCTGATGATAGTGGTTGATACCTATCATAGTATTGTTTTAGATATTTTTTCTCTATGTCATGTATATCTTTTATTATTTTGTTCCCCACTATGCATGGGATGGATGATGTAATATTCTTGTTTTGACAATGTATAAACTTTTGGTATATCCCCACTAGGTTGGGAGATGGATGAGTAAATCTTGGTATATCCCCACTTGGTTGGGGATGGATGTATGTATGAGCCTTTGGTGATAGGATGGTCATTTATGATATAGAACATCTTTTTGCAGACCTTGCTTACAATCAGGGGGAGCATGGACAACACAATTTAGCATGTCAGATAATTCAACATGTACTCAAGGGGAGCATAACCTTTTTCCCTTGATGACAAAGGGGGAGAGTGACTTGGGGTTGCCATCAAGTTCAAAGGGGAAGATTGTTGGCATTATGACACAGATTTGGCGCTATGACACATGTGTTGTCCTTGATGGCAACTCACACAGATGACAAATCATAGTTCAAACTCACAGAATGAAGAAAGAGAGGTATATGCAAGATCCTGTTGTGGCCAGCAACAACCCCCCTTCTTATTTAGTGTTATTACTAATACTAAATAAGTGGGGGCCCTTAGTCAAAAAATTTAAAAAATGAATTAGTGATTGTATTTCCTTTCTAATAAAACTTACCATCATAAACTTAGGAAAATACCCTCGAAAATTTTAAAAAAGCTTAAGTTTCATGATAAGGTAAGATAACATCACTCCTTAAGAAATATCACATCATAAAAGGAACAATAGGGTACTCCCTTACAAAATTGCTTCATCGTAAATATTTTGGGCTCATTATTCGAGAAAACTTTTTCCATGAACCGAGACCTAGTTATGTGCTTTAATGTTAATTAATGAGTTAGTTGCCAGTTGTTAATGAAATATGGTTTTGTGCTTATCGAAGAGCTAGTTCACGTAAGGTGGTATAATTTTTGTGTCTTCGGCATTTAAAGCTTTCTTGTCACCTTTCCTTATCATTACTCTCACCTCACTTGTAAACTGCAGGAACGAAGAACAAAGAACTATATAGAGCAGTATACAGGATATTATGGGGAAGAAAGGCAAAGCATCGAGCTCTAACGACAAAGAAACGACGCCCCTATATACAGACACCACTTGTAACAGAGATGTTGGTATCACGATTTCAGAAGGCATGTATAATTTACTTGAAGAAGAAAATCCCAAGGTGACGGAGGTTACGGCTACTGCTGGTTCACAGGGATTTTCTGAAGCATCAGTTGTAGATTTAGCTTGTTTGTTTTTGCACTAGATAGCGGCGAGGCCCAGAATTCTCCACTACACAGACATGGTTAAATGAGTACTGGATAGCACTGACATAAAAAACAGACAATGTAAAACTCCGGGTCAAGAACTTATGGAATTATTATTTTTCACAAAATTTGAGCTTTACATCCACTAAAAGAAAGCGCACAAGAGGCGAAAATTTCACCAAGGAAGCCCGGACCAAGAAACGGAGGTAGTTTTCGATGCGCGATTAGCGCCTAGCACTAACCGCGCATCACCGGGTAAAACTTCTTGAAATGGAAATCCACTAATTTCTTAGTCACCTATAAGCCCAGAAATTCGGATAAAGAACACTAGAGGTAAAAAAGTAAAACTTGAATCCTAAAACCAGTAGTAATTGTCTGAAATATCTTCAATAGGGTATCTATCGAAAGTACAACAATTGTAGACAGACTGGAGACAGAAGGCTCAAGAAAAGGTAGAATCAATCAAAAGATTAACTAAGTTGAACTGGGATTTTTACTGGGCATATTTGGTAAAACCGCACAGCCAGTGTATGACTGTCAAATGCATCATCAATTCTGCTAAGAAAATGGCGCCAGCCCTCGCTGATTTCGTTTTCACAGGACAATTAAAGTCTGAAGTCGGCCAACTAACTCTTCTTGAGAAAATGTTGAATGCTTGCGATTTCAAGGAGCAGATACATAAATAGTTAGTTGCTAATTTTAGATTCAATATTAGTATTAATTTTGCTTTATTTTTGCCTAGAAAAAGGATGGTCATTTAAACCGTATCCTTCATTTCTATAATAAGTTATTTTTAGATTTAGTTAGTAGTATTTAAACCCTTCTCATGCATTTAGAGAAGGGTCTAGAAATTTATCAAAAACTTGTCCTCAGAACATGCACTTTTGTACCCTCCGAGGAGGTTTTGATGAATGAATGGAACATGATTTATTGATATCTTCATTTAATATTTGCTATTGATGTTGCACTTCTGTACTCTTAGAGGATGTTGAATTAAGAAGAAATAAATCACTAGCGCTTGAAGCTCATGAGTAGAACTAGTTATAAATGGTACTTCTATCTCTTAACTATTTTTTCCTTTGTGTTAAAGTGATATTCATGTTCAGTTGTTTATACATTGATACGTGAATGCCTGAGTTATCATTTGACACTTTTGTACGGTGATAGGTATTTATTTATGCTTAATGTATGAGTAGCTTATTATGCGATATGTTTTTCACAACTGTTTCGTCTAACTTTTTATGCGAAGTGGTTTATCTATATTGAATTCTTTTCTCATAATAGTTGAATGATCTTTATTACCGGTTGTTATCTGAAATCATTTTAAATCGCATAGCAGAAGGATTACACCCCGGGTTAGCGTAGACTTAGATATTTCTGTTTATTAGAATACAATTTCATATCATTAGATTAGATTTAGAATTAGAGCATCTCACTTAGGAGCTTTTAGAAAGGAAATATCAACTCCACACACACACACACACATAAATTGGGAAACTGGTCCCATATCCCCAGTCGGACCCACTATACCAAACGGAAAAGGAGCTGCTAACCAAGGTCTGGACCAGGTGGGTATCTCCCTTGTTGTAGACCCAATTTTCCAGGCTTCAACATATTTGGCGCTAGAAGGAGGGCCTCGAATTGTGTGTTATCACTCAGGTTGTTCCCTGCTTCCTAAAGGGAATACGGCCGAGGTAACCACTAACCAATCTTTTAGTTACAGGTCCTAGCCTGCCTGCAACCAGAGAGGGCTCTCTCTTTATGATTTAGCTTTGTTGGTGGATGATTTTAGGCTAGTTATGGTATGTTGGTTTTGTTTTGAATTTGGTTGGTTGGTGAATTCAAACAGAGCTGAGGTACAGATTACAGAACAGCTTGGACCATTGGGCCATGGAGTTCAGGTAGTGTGCTACCGAAGTATCTTTCTGAAGACAGAGTATTGCTGCAAAGCTAGATAGGCATCTGTTGAACAATTTCTTAGATTATGTAATGAAGTTATGGAATTAGTGAGTGAAAGGCAATTGAGAATCTTCCACTATGCTAACAAGAGGAGAAATGAAAGTATTGCTTAAGAGCAATTAAGAATTCTTAAACAATATTCACAGTGAGAGAATTAGTTTAGACATGAGCAATTAAGAATTCATATCCATGGCTAATCCAGAGGAAAACATATTTAGAAATAGAGATTGAGCATAGGGTGTATTCAAACAAATCCTAAGCTATTCTTTTTCTCTATTCACTATGATCATGAACATATATGAATTATTGCATACACAGAAAGACAAGAACACGGTTCAGAATAACTTATTGTTCCAGCAAATGACACAGGAATTCTGCAACATAACAGAGCCATTCATTTTCACCTTCAGACAGTATAGGAACCAGGAACTCCACCAGCAATTTGTATTAGCAAAATGTCTCAGATATACAATACAACTCTTCTGAAAGATTCACACAACCGACCCTCAATACGTTCTTTTGAGGGATATATATAAAAAATAGGATAAAAATGATCTAAATAGTGAGTTATTGTGCAATAAATTGCACCACCAACTCTCTTACAAAAAGTAAATGAAAGATATAACTACAGCAATTAATGTTGAGATGGCAGCTATCTTTCTGTCAGACAACTTTTGACTTTTTGGCTCAGGAAAGTTGGTTGTAGCTGTGCCTTTAATTCTGCGTTAGTTGAGCCTGTTGTCTGAGTGCTTTGGTGAGTCACTGTATGGATGCTTCCTGTGATATTTGCGTGCTAGATTATCTACTGACCTGTACTGTGACTGAGATCTAAATTTTCACAAAAAGGAATAATATAGTGGGATCACCTAGGCAGAACTTCCAGCATTGCCTGCCACCAATCAGCTGGAGGTAACTGATGTCTCCTTATTTTTACCAGTGTTTCATCTGCTTCAGTATATCTGTAAAAATTTGGAGGCACTTCAAATAGATGATTTATCTCATGCTCAATAAAAAAATACATTTTCTAGTTTGTCATACAGAGACTGCCCAGAGGGAGGCCCTGCTTCTTCTGTGGAGCTGCTGGATGTTGTTATTTGATTCTCAACATAATTGTTGATCCTTGTGATATATTGATCATATGACAGCAGTTGTCCTGTGCCAATCACTAGGCTTGGCAGTCCTTTATCCTGCAATACTGTCATCTTTGCCCCGAATTCATCTATTTCTGCCTTCATATCCTAACATTTCCTTTCTAGTGTTTGAGTGAAATTCCTCAAAGTCAACGCTTTCTTGGCTGTCAGGATGGTGTTTGTTCTGCTATTTATTTCTAGTGCTGCCAATTCCTCCCTAGTGTGGGTATTGAGGAAATGTATCATTTTATTGGCCTGCTCAGGCATGATTCCTAGTGCCGTTCTGGCCTTTTGTATTTCAACATGAGCTATGCCTATCAGTTCAATTTGCTCATGTATTTCCTGGATTGACCTCCACTGGTCATGGATTGATTGGCCAATTTTGGCCCAGATTATCTTCTTGATTTCTGCCAGAGTTTTTCCTAGAAGCAATTCTTTTTCCAAAGCTTTCACTTTGGCTTCCAAGGCCTTTATTTCTCTCTGCTTCTCTGCTACAGTCATCTTGGACTTGTCATAGCTAGCCTCTGGCTTGGCCAGTCTATCTTTGGCTTCATTGATTTATGTCACCTGAACCTCAAGTTCTTTGACAGCTTTCATCAAGTCCTCCATACTCATGCTAGATTCTGCTGTTGTTGTTGCTGTTGTTGCTTCTGTTGCTGATGTGGCTGTGGTTGGTGCTGGAATGGTAGGAGGGGCTGCTGCTTCTTGTGTAGGAGGGGCAGGGCCAAGAGTTGTAGAAGTTTGGGGGGGCTGGGAGGTTGACTCCCCTTGCTTGTCCTGCAATGCCTTTTCCAATTCCGCCTCCATTTGCAATATTCTTTGATTCATCATCAGAAGCAGATCCATGGCCTCATCAACTTGCTTCTCTTGTACAAGTTCTGTTGTTTGAGGGTGAATGGTTGGAGGCAATTTTGACTGCTTTCTCAGTGTAGCAATGTCATCCTCTTTTTTCTTCATAAGGGCCTTAATACCCTTTGGATCTTTAGGATCATGTCCTAGATCAATGATTATGTCTTCCAAAGTTTTTATTATGTTGTCCTTAGTAGTGGAAGACATCCTTTCCAAATCAAGTTGTGTATTTGTGTTCTTTAATGATTCTTTTAACTGATGGGCCAGCATGGCCCTGTCTGCAAGTGTGGCATACACCATTTCCCCTGTCTGTTTGTGCATCTCTATTTGATCCATGGGGTGTATGTCCTTGGAGAGGACCTCTAGACTTGTTTTGGTGTAGTCTGCAGATGATCTGGGCTTTGGCACTTTAGTCTTAAGATGAGTAAAAATCATCTTATCCTCCTTGATGTCATATGCTGCCATCAATCTCTGATGCTTGGAGGGTGTTGTCTTCAAAAATTGATCATACAGTTGAACTCTTAAGAGTTCATTTTGGGCCTTGATTTCCATGAATGACCCTTTGACTCCAGCTAGTTGCTTGCCCTGCTGCCTTGAGGAGGATAACTCTGTGCTTTGCTGCATAGCCTGTTCTTGCTGAAATGAACTAGTGGCAGTCTGCTGGCTGGATTGTCTTTCTCTCCTTTGGCTTTCTACTCTTTCTTCACTGATGTCTTCTTCCTCGGTCTGAGGGTCAATTCTTGGCCTCTTGGCCTCTGTTTGCTGTGTTGACCCACTTGGAGGTGTGACCTCCTCTCTATCACGTTTTTTACCTCTCTCTTCATTGAGAGGTGTTTGCAAAACTGGGATTTGGGGTGGTTCAGCTTGCTGTAAAGGGGCTTGCCCTTGACTTTGATCTTTTGAAGTACTGGGCTGCCCTGCCTCTGTCTCTTACTGTTCATCCATTACCTCTTTGCCTTTTGTTGTAGTTGTGGTTGTAGTAGATTCCTGTTGGGTAGTTTGTGCAGCTGCAGCAGTGGATGTGCCTTCTCCCACTTGGACTGGTTGCTTGAATATGACATGCTGACAAGAATCCAAGTCAAGAGTTTTCTCTAAATCTTTCACAGTTTGCTCCATAGTCTCCTCCTGAGTAAATTCCTCTACCAATGTATTAGGCACCCATTCATCTTGGTTGGAAAAGTGTTCTATTTGTGGATATGGACAATGTTTATAGGCTAGCAGCCTATACTTGACTCTCCTAGCACTGATAAAGCCTTCAGGGTCATAAGGGACCCACCAGAAGCTCCTTTTGAGTTTAAGTTGTTGCCCCAATATTTGATCAGCTTCTTGCCAACCATCTTTCTTGTTTATGATGAATGGGCCTAGGTGGTCTCTGAATTTGAGATTGGCTTTCTTCTTGGCACTATGGAAGTGTGTAAGGTCAGAATTGATGAGTTTCCTATAGTATTCCAAGGAAAACAATCTTATATGCACATATCTTGGGAGCCTGTAAGGACAGAGCTCACAGCCATAGATCCTGATGACTGTGTGATTTTGGTATAAATACCAATCACATATTTTGTAATTCCTGGACAACTGTAAAATTTTCTACATATCTTTGGACAATCTGGCAGGAGGAGTCCTCTTCAAGATGCATGTGACTGGATAGACAAATTGGTCAATAAATTCACAGTAGGAGTAGGGAGAGTTCTAGACTTGATGGAAAACTAAAGACCAGAAGATGACAGACCTCCTCTCACCCCGTGAATCCAGTTTCTTGATGTGGCACTAGAAGCAATCTGTCTGATAGTACATGAAGAGATGATAGATGTATGATGAATATTTGAATATTGCTTCCCTGTCCAGCCTCACTAGTTGGTCATGTATCTTGTTGGCAATAAACTTGGCATAATTGTATTTTATAGCAGGGGGCTTCCCAAGGCTATATGTAGATAACAAGACCAATACAGTTTCATCAACATGCTCATTTGTGGAGAACCCCAGGACAGAGGATATCATGTCCACAAGCAGCTTGCCTACCTCGTTGAAATTTGCATATGGGAAAGGAGGTGGCCCAGAAGGCTGGCAGTCTGCTCTCATGAAAGTTTTGGCAACTGCAGCAATCTCAATGCTAGAGAGCTTGGAGCCCTCATCCAGCAAATACTTTATGGAAAACGGGTAGAGCAACTGGGTTTGCTTGTAATTTAGCATCTGATTGATGGAATCAGGAGTTATGTAAAATAGGATGCTCCCAGATGGAGACTTAATAACTCTGAGTTTCTGGTCATAATTTTCTGCACAGAGGTGAATGACTTCAGGAAAAACATTTACAGATGGCAAGAAGTAGGTAGGCAGATTAGACTCCCAGATGTCGTACATGTCACTGTTGTCAAGTGATTGTTCCTTAGTTGGCAGAAGGTGTGTAAGTGGTTCCTCTCTGCCACAAAATCTGCAATGAGGAAATCACTGTCCACAAGTGGCATAGCTTCAAGCTCCTTACTGGGTGGATTGACAGGAGCAACATCTAGAGCAGATGGAGTGGCCATGTCTGAAATTTATTGGATGTTTACTTGAGCTTAGGATTAGTGCAGAGGCTGAGGACTGCCTAGTGAATTGTGTTTTAAAAATGAGCAGTTCTGAGAGTATGAGGAGACTTTTTACAGGTTAGATGAACTGTGGGGCACTCTGTTGGAAGAAACCAGAGTGTTTTGAGCTAATTAGCTAGTTTTTCAAAGGGAATTCTGATAACAGGGATGAGTGTGCAGTTACATGGGCTTTTAGCCGATAGCTCGGCTTCTTCAATTAGTTTTTCACGGTGAATTTCGTAGAAGGGCACGAGTTTTTTGCAGAGCTTTGTGGTGTAGGGAGTTTACTAGGTTTTTGGGTAGTTTTAGTGGATAATTTGACTGTGAGGAGCTTTTGCAGAGTTTTTTACAGGAAATTAGGAGAAAAATGGGAGAAATATGGGTGAAGTAGGTTGCCTGCGGCAAATACCTAGATTTTTCGGTGCAGGAGGAGTCAAGCTGGAACAATTGTAGGTATTTGAGTCGACTTTTTATGCAATTTTGGCCTTTTGGCGCCTTTTCGGCGATGACGTCAGCATGATGTCATCGGTGGGTCCAGGTACGGCAGTGTGACGTGGCGGCTGACGTGGGTGGCCAGGTGGCGGTGACACATGTAAGAATTTACAGGGTATGTTCCTCAGACAGAACACCAAAAGGACACCGCTCACAAACAGATCACAGATCAATACACTAGTATTTTGATGTGGTTAAAACCCTCAGAGAGGGAAACAGTCCACGGCCTGCGCCAACGTGGCTACTACAGGAAATTTATTAATAAAAGAATGAAAATTTACATAAGCTTCTCTCGTGCACGGTTAACCTACAAATGACCCTCCATGCGCTTTAAATAGAATTCATGGACCAATCGGGTGTCAAGCCACGGATCAAGTGTCGGTATTACCGAGGAGAGAATGAACCGTCGGATCACTACATATCGTGACCGTCGGATTGTAAGTTACAAAATGTACAACGGTAAAGAAACACACTTTACCTAACTCTATACCTAACTCTATACTAGACCAAGTTTAACTTAACTATTTCCTATGTGTCGGAATATCCTAACATCCCCCCTTAAGAACAACTTGGGATAGGATTGAAGGATTTACAAATATGACACAATAGGAGAAGGAAGGAGGCACTAGAGCCTATCCCCCCTTAGTGACAACTTCCAGAACTCCAAGCATATATCGAAGTTTAGTGAACTTCGCCTCTGTGAGAGCCTTTGTGAAGATGTCTGCAACCTGATCATCTGTTGAACAATATTGCACTTCAAGAACATGGTCATGAATGAGCTTTCTGATGAAGTGCATGTGAAGTTCAATGTGTTTGCTGCGCTGATGCTGAACTGGATCTTTGCAAAGCTGAATGGCACTTTGATTATCACACCAAAGTGTAGTCGGATGCTGCTGCTCAAAGCCCAATTCTGATAGGATCTGACGAAGCCACAAGGCTTCCTTACCAGCTTCCACGGCACCACGATACTCTGCTTCTGCTGACGAAAGAGAAATGGCAGCCTGTTTCTTACAAGCCCATGTAATAGGTCCTGAACCAAGAGTGAAGACATAACCGGCAGTAGACTTCCGATCATCAGGGTCACCAGCCCAATCAGAATCAGTGAAACCAACTAATAGAGGAGCTGCTTTGGCACTGTAATGAATCCCAAACTGTATTGTACCTCGAACATAACGAAGTATTCTTTTAGCTGCTTTCCAATGACTTTCACGGGGGTTTTGCATAAAACGAGCAACAAGGCCAACAGCAAAGGAAAGGTCAGGACGAATATGGGTTAAATACAAGAGTTTTCCTACAAGTTGACGGTATAAGGTAGCATCAACTTCAGGAGAAGTACAAGAGACTGAAAGTTTGACTCCAGACTGAAAGGGAGAAGGAGCTGGCTTACAATCTTCCATGTGAAAATGACGAAGAATATCACAAGCATACTTGGACTGGGAAAGGGAAATACCCTCCTTGGATTGCAAGACTTGAAGACCGAGAAAATAGTGTAAGTGTCCTAAGTCTGTCATTTCAAATTTCTTTTTAAGGCTGGACTTCACATGGTTTATAAGGTTGGGATCACTACCAGTAAGAATAAGATCATCAACATAAAGAACAAGGATGATAAGAGAGTTGCCCACTTTCTTGGTGTAGACAGTATTGTCAGAATAACACCTAGAAAAGCCAGATTCTAAAAGAAAGCTATCCATTTTCGCATACCAAGCCCGAGGAGCTTGCTTGAGACCATAAAGAGATTTCTTAAGTCGACATACAAGGCTGGAGTCTGTTTGGATGAAGCCAATGGGTTGTTCCATATAGATTTCTTCATGCAAGTCCCCATGCAAGAAGGCAGATTTAACATCCATCTGATGGACTTCCCATTTTAAAGAGGCAGCAAGGGAAAGAACAAGGCGGATAGAGTTCATTTTGGCAACAGGGGAGAAGGTTTCAGTGTAGTCAATGCCTTCAACCTGTGAAAATCCCTTAGCAACAAGACGAGCTTTAGGTTTATCAACTTTCCCATCTGGTCCATACTTGGTTCTGTAAACCCATTTACATCTAACAAGTTTGCGTCCCTTTGGTAGAGAAACAAGATCCCATGTATCATTTGCCAACAATGAATGATATTCTTCATTCATAGCTACTTCCCAATGTGGATGGCCTGAAGCTTCTGCAAAAGTGTCAGGATCATGATTTACTGGAGCTTGATCCAGTAAAGAAGAGGCTCTTTCAAACTGAGAACGTGTACGTTGCTGATCTGTAGGATCACCGGCAAGATCACCTGCTGCATCCCAAGTAGCACGGAACCATCTTGGAAGTTGAGGATCCTGAGAAGGTGGGGGAGGATTGTCATCCTCACTTTCATCATCTGAAGAAGAAATGTTTTCAAAAGTAAAAGAGATAGGAAGAGGTGGCACATCCGCCGGACTAGGCTCGCAGGCCGATTTATTTTCATCAAATTTTACATCTCTTCTAATGATAACATTTTTGGACTTAAATGGAATAAGTCTATAACGTTTTACATCTTCAGAATATCCAACAAAAGTACATTTCTCACTCTTAGGTTCTAAAGCTTTATGCTTTTCATCTGGAATATGGGCCCATGCTTCACTTCCAAAAATACGAAAGTGACTTACATCTGGTTTAATGGAACTCCAAGCTTCTTCTGGAGTGATATTCTTTAGAACCTTAGTAGGAGTGCGATTTATTATATAATTGCACAATTAATTGCTTCGGCCCAAAAACTAAGACTGAGTCCTTTAGATTGCAGCATACAGTTAGCCATTTCCTTTAAGGTGC
>APFE031156042.1:0-44342 GCA_000404065.3 Pinus taeda | reverse complement strand
CACCAGAGTGGGCAATGAATCTGCCAATCACAGCCAAGGTGGATGTTTATAGCTTCGGGATTGTTTTGTTAGAGATGGTGACTGGACGAAGCTCATTATCCAGTTTAGCACTCCAAAATTATGGACATTTGTTGCAGTGGGTGTCTGCAATGATGAAGGAAGGGAAAGCGATGGAAGAAGTAGTGGATCCTAAGATGCATGGAGATTTTGATTTGGAGGAGGTGGAGAGAGTCCTGAAAACAGCACTGCTCTGTGTGCAGCAAGAAAAGGATATGAGACCTTCCATGAGCCGGGTCGTCGAAATGCTTTCTCACCAGGACGTCTTTACACCAACAAATTTCATGTTGCCTAGCGACCCAGCCAGTTCATTTCGAATTTTCTCTTCCTCCTCGAATTCAGGAACAGCCTATCACACACATGCATGTGTATTTCCATAAATGCTGTTGTAATGTAACCTGATTAGATCTATCCTGTATCCAGATTTAATAGGTGCTAAGAGGTATAAATCTTGGTACTAGATAGATTCTAGTTTAGCTTAAGATGAATGTATAGTGTCTTTATTTTTCGAAAGGTTAATATATACAGTTATTTAATTTTGTATTTAATTTAATTGTGTGGTTTAAAATGTGTGTATTTTTTTTAATTACACTGATAATTTCTCTTCCATACTGCCTTGAAAAACATCTCACTATGTATTTTTCCACTCACTATTTTCAATAGAATAGAAAGTATTTTTTCACTCACTATTCTCAATGCAAAAGTGTTTTTCACATATATATAAGTATGCCAATTTCCATTCTTTCATTGTTGTAATAAGAATATTCTAATTGAAAAATAAAAAATAACAACAAATTGTAAGTATGTCATTTTCCATCAATGAATATTCTAATCGAAAAATAAAAAACAAAAACAAATTGTAATATTTAAGTAGCACTCAATGCCATTGCTGTGTTCAATGGACTAATATTAACACTTTCAATGAATAGCTAATCATAATTACTAATAATTTGTCAAGTTTATCCTATTAAATTTAAAAATTAATCTTATTATATACTTTTGTCATTACTATAATATTGAAATTTTTGGTGTGTGAAATACACTTTATAAGGAAATTTTAATTACTTCTTCTCAATCCAAAAGCAATGCAAAAACTGAACTAGGGTGAGGAGAATAACACATAACACTCCTCATAATTACTAAAGATAAACTTGATTGAATCTATCCTATAGAACTTGATGAGTTTTATTCAAATTACATTGTCACAAAATTTGACAATTTAAACATGAACTTGTATGTTGACCATGTAATTTGAACATGAACCTGTATGTTTTCAATGTATTTGGGAGTTTTAGCTCAAGGGTTCTTTCTTGAGCACGCGTTTATTCTTGCTCAATTAAGATGACCTGTCTAATATTAGAGTAAGAAAAATTCTAAGTTGATAGTTGTTAATGTAAAGGATGACGCCTTTGGTACTCAGAAATTGCAAAAATCTTCTGCTCTGAATGGTTTTGAAGATATCACGACTTTCTTGAGATTCAGATTATCAACAGCAAGACAAGTTCCTAATTCATTAGGATTTCAGACATTCTGCAGCAGCCAGGATAACAATCGCCTTCCTCTATTTTGAGCAGATTGGGGTTCAGCTTGACCATAATGGAAGACAGTGAATTTGCTGGCGTTGGTTCTGTAACTAGCTCACATGTCTCACTTCGGTCAATCCTCCAAGAGGGTTGTGTCCAAAGATGGCTTTCTATGCTGAGCCCTTCTTGGGTTGAGAGGCAGGCTCATTGTTCAATCCCAATATATGTTTCACCATTGATTGCATGTTCTTTGCATTCCTCTAGGCTGGTTTAGAATAGGTTCTCGTAGACTTCGGCTAGAAACAAAGTAGGCCAGTTCAAAGTAGGCTCTCATAGACTTCAGCTAGAGATGGACCACTAGGTCGATAGACTAGACAAACTCTACTAGGTATATCATTTACAACAAGTGGAGACCGAGGTGCACTTCATTCTTGGATGCCTTGTCTACTACGAGATCAGAGGAAGGTTCCATTGCTTGTTCAGAGATTCTCGGACCCTTGCCGAATTTTTCCGGTAACAAGATCAGAGATGTTTGGCCCTATATATGCAGGAGGCTCTTACGTTCTAAGTGCATATTCTTCAGCGTCTCATCAGACCAGACCCCACACAGAGAATCACGACATTTTTCAGTGTACTACCTTCAGACAAGGGAACCAAGAGATCGATTGATACCAATACGTATCGAGACTCCAAATCAGTGAGGTTTTGTGGGACCTCGCCCTGCCACATGAGATCTCAACACTGTTCAGTCTCAGATCCGTTCCTGGGAGACGGATTAGGTCATCCAACGTTCAGCAGCACGTGAAACCCCCCAGTGAACGATTTAGTGGACACTCTGCACTTTCCATCAATGCCTCATTGGGCCAACAGACTTTGTTAAGTTTCTTCGATATTGTTCGTTCAGCCTTAGATGTTAGGAGAGATGGGTGTGAACCTATTAGCTCCTGGATCTTCTCCGCTAGGGCCAGATGTTGATTTACTTCAAGCATTGTATCTTTTATAGCAGACTGTTTGGTTCTCCCGCTTTGTATATACATTAGTGTACTCAACAGTCCCTTTGACCTACTTTGTGGTTATTAATTGGACATAAAAATTATTATCTTATCTTATCTTATCTTATCTTATATTTACATTTATTATATATATTATATAGTTATATATTATAATTATATATAATATATTGATATATTATATATATTTATTATTTTATTTTTTTAATGTGACTATATATTGTTTTACATTTCTATTATATTTTATTATTTATTTAACTAGTATTTATTATTATTATTAAGATATTACTTTATATTATATTATATATATATATATTATTATTATTAACACATAATGGTTATTTATTGCTATTTTTACCAATATATATTATGTATTTTTATTATACATTATATATATGTGTATATATATAATTATTATTAAATAAGGTAATAAGCTAATTTTTAAACTAACCTTAAGTAAGTATGGTATTTATTTACCTAATTCCTTAAATATAATAATAAATATTAATGGAATATTAGGTATAAAGATTATATTAGGTATACTAGTATATATTATTAGTATTAGATATTGACTTATATAGTATATATATATATTATTATTGATATTAATAATTATAGTGAGACGGGTACTTATTATTTATTTTTATTACTATACATTATATTGTATTATTATACATTATTATATATTAATATTCTATTATTCTTATATACGAACTCTTTTCTCCGCTTATTCATATTAACTATTTTTATTGACTTTTCTCCTTTGAATGTAGTTATATATGTATAATTAAATATTGTAATAAAATAATTTTTAAACTAACCTTAAGTCAATATGGATTTATTTACCTAATTTATCTTTGTTCCATAAGGATAATAATTAATATTAAGGATAAAGGTTGTTTTATATAATTATTTTTATGAATTTAAATAAATAAACTATTAATTTATTTTATTTTTTACCTAGTTTAACTTATTTCCACTAATAAAATAGTAAATATTGGGAATAATAATATTAATTAGAATAATAATAATTTAGCAGGGTCCTTGGTTCAAAATTAGACGTTAAGTTTAGCTGTTGGAATCTCTGATCGAACTATTTAAAGCTTTGGACTAGATCTGTCTCCTCAGCTTGTCCTGACGATGAACCACACTAGTTAGTTCAAAACACGTCGGCAAAAGTCTTACCTAATGTGATTTACACCGAAATTCTTCTTATAAATATGTAATGTAATGTCATTTTGCCTATTGGTACCAATACAACCTATAGAGTGCTTTTTTGCCCTTGATTCTCTCTGTATCTATTTTTCTTGTTTGGTCACACCACTTTGGTGCGTGTGTGAGTATATATATATATATAGTATCAGATAACATTCCCCTAGACATTACAAACATACTGCTCCCCTACACTTATATCCTTCATCTGGGTGGGTAGTCTACCATTTATATGTTTTGTGGTCACTATTTTAACTGGTTTCAGTATGCCTAGTACTTTTCTGGCTGATCACTTCTCCTTTCTACAATCGGAGATTTTCCATATCTTGTTATTACTCCTTACTGCCATATACATTCTTAAGTGCATTATTAGGACACACACTCCCTCTGCCCCTGGGCGTCCAGATGCCTGTTTGGACTAACATTATTTCTCTTCTATGCCCACAATATAATCTGGAGGAGGGCTCTTATCTTCGGCCCATCAACTATTACTCTCTCTCGAGCCATTGGATTAATTTGTTCATTATATCAAGGCCGTGCAAGGATTTTGGTTTCAGGTTGTGTAACTGGTGGTGGACCTACTAGGGATGTTATTGTTGTTGTTGCTGCGAGGGATTATAGCTTGGTTCTACCACATTTCATCTCTGGTATCCTGCATTGTAGCTTACTTGCTCTGTTTCCTGCATAATACTCTGGGAGCCCTGGGTTTTTCTGTCGGCCAGTAAATTATAGCTCCGACGTTTTTTGAATTTCTACCTGGCAGGCGTTGGGATCATTACTAATGAATAGACTAGGGTCCTATTCTTCTTTACTCATATGACAGTTTATTTTGACACTCTAAGATGTGGATGATTATGTGCAGATTCATCAAATCGGGAATTCTATTTTTATGTGCACGAAACTTTTTCTTTTCCATTTCGGGATGTGATCTGACGGTGGAGTCCCTCGATCAGTGTTATGCAGGTATGTTTTAGTGTGGGTTCATATTTCTATCCTAAGAACGTGGATCCCAAAACATTCCCGTAGGGATCTCTGTTGGATTCACCGGGTGCCTCACCTACCAACCTGACATCTGTTTATGACTAACATTCTATTATATTCTATACATCTATATCTCTATATACTCCTGTAATATGTCCACGTTGGACCCTTTTGCGTCTGACACATCAACACATGAGGTCTTTACATGGGCCACGCTGGACTCTAAATCATAACATCAAATATACTATGGATCTGAGCGGGGGGAGGGCACCACTGTTTCGCATGCAAGGCATCCCACGGTAGATCTGATTAATTTTCCAGATGGAGGACATGCTACCCTTGCCTCACACGGGGCACGTCACGTAGGTGGTGATAAGCGAGGTCACCATAAAATTCGTGCCATTAAAATTACCACCCCAACTCCATTTCTCAATTTCGGTCATGATGTTCTGATTAACAGAGTTATCAACTTACAAAAGAGGGCCCTTGTTGGAAAATCGCACTTTGTTGAAGTAGGTGAGGGTGAAATGAGGAGCTAGGTAGAAACGAAGTGGAAATCACTGCTTAGCTATATGCCCTCTGTGGTTCGTTTGATGGGTGGTTGGTATAGTTTTCACTTCCTTGGCTAGGAGGATTTACACAAAATCCAGGCACTTCCATGGATTAAAGGATGAAGTTTCTTAGTGCTGCACTCTTGGTACGTTGGTTCCAACCCACTGAAGGAGACGTCGAGGAACAAACTTATATGGGTTAAATTGTCGGGCATGCCAATTGAATTCTAGACCTGACAAGTTCTCATGGACATTGGCAATGTGATTGGAAAGTTTCTATATTGATCCAAAGTGCATAGGCACCTGGGAGAAAAGAATTGCATGGATATTGATTGAGAAGAACTAAAGTGGAGGGTTTGCGGATCATATTGAGCAGCAATGGGAAGACACTCACTTGGTGCAGCAACTGGACTTTCGGGGTGTTCTATTCACTGCCTCATATGCCATCACATTGGACACCTTATGGCACAATGTCCACGCAAGATGAGTGGTCATCGGACACCACAAGCGTGGTATAATGCTGGCGTTAAGGAGGTGGCTGGAGGTTGTCCAAACTTCTACATGACTGGACATGGGGAGTGTTTTCGTCCAGGTGGCACACAACACATAACAGGTACTCTATCACACCCTATACTTTTCCATCCCTCTATTTCACACCTTAAGATAAATGCTGAGTCGGCCCCTATATTGGTACCGTCACCTCCTTAGACCTCTAAAGATTCTGGTTCTCCTACTTTGGATGACTCCTCCCTGATCCCAACAGAAAAGATACCCCTGCTTATAGTTTCTTCTCCTCCTCTTTTGGATTCTCTTCCATCCCATATGATGCCTTAGACGTCCCCTCCACCTCTCACATTACATATGCTCCTGCCCTTGTCCCTCACCAACCTTCTCCGACGTCCAACACCCGACCTATTTCACCCATGTAACTCGTGGTCTAGCCGACTAATTCTATAGAGGGTCATTTAGATTTCCTTTTACAGAAGAAGAACCTCAACTTATGCACCCTCATGATCCACAAGATTCTGGATTCTTTATCTTCGCATACTAGGCCCTCCTCGGCCAGAAATATCACTGTTCAACAGAAACAAAGTAGGGATAGTCATCATTTCGGAGGATGCACCCAACATTCCAATATTTGTCCTATAGACCCTCTAACCCTGATTGATGTGCCTATTGCATCTCCAATCTATCCTCGGGCCCTTAGAGCAACGATGCCTGAATCCAGACCATCATGAATTTTATCCTATCCGTGAATATATGGGGTCTGGGGGTATTACACAAATTTTTGACCCTCAAAGAAATTTTCCACTCTACGCACCCATATATTATTCTTCTATAGGAAACTATGCATTCAGCTCAGCAGACAATCAATTATTTCAAGAAGATTCTCCCAGGCTGGCATATGGTGGCCCACTCAGGGAGTTTGCTAGCCCTACGAGATCCAAGATGTGTCAAGATGAAGGCTTTTTCATGTTTTGCGGGTATTCTCCTTGTTGGACATATCAGAGGTCTGCCGGGAAGAATACATATTTTGAATATATAAGCCTCATATAGGGAACGTGACACATTTTGGCATAACCTAATATTATCTGGGATGTTGGGTATGGTTACTTTAATCATGGCGAGTGACTTAAATTGCACCATCAATTTAGACGAGGTTTGGGGTAGATCCAGAAGAATAGATAACATGGTGGATTTGATCAAAGGCATAATAAATGACCATAACTTGATAGATATATGCCCACCAAAAGTTGCTCCTACATGGGATAATGGTAGGGTTGGGGAAAGATATGTAGCTAAAAGGCTGGATCAATTTTTACTACATGAACAGTTAGTGGAGAAGCTGGGTCAGTGCAATCTAATATTGTAAACAACTGTATATCTGATCATCGTCTCATAATGCTTACCTAGGGCCATGGGGATCTTAGATATAGGATTCCTTTTAAGTTCAATCGAGTCTAGTTAGAAGACCCATAATTTGAATTTTTGGCATGGGATTACTTGTCTAGAGGCCGCTTTGGGAATATTTCTCCCATGGTACATATACAGGAGAAACTTTTGGGCCTAAAGACTGTGGTGAAGTCATGGGAGTGGAGGAAAAATGGCCAATAGAAAAAGGATTTAAATGATATAAACATGACCTTGGAGTTTCTTTGGTCACTCATGTTATCACATCTCCCATTGATAGAGGATCGGGATCAAATACAAGCACTGGAGCTCAAAAGGAAACATATTCTCCAAACAAGGGAATTGGCATGCCGCCTTAAGAGTAGGGCCTTATGGATTCAAGAAGGGGATAAGAACACAAAAATTTCACCATTACGCAAATCATAGAAGGAAGGTTAATTCTATTTGGGAGATTTCTGATGCTAAAGGTAGCCGGGTGTAGACACAATAGGAGATTTCAAGACTGGCAGTAGCACATTTTGAACAGGCATATCGACGTAGGGATTTAGAATGTGTAGAGCATCAAGTGTGGGGGTAAATGAATATCCCATGGTGTTTGATGAGGAAGCCAACGTGGCCCTATATAAGGTAGTCTCGGGAGAAGAAATCCTACAGGTGCTTAAATCTCTAAAGGGCAACAAGAGCCCCAGTCCAGATGGCTGGACGGTGGAACTATTCACCCATTTTTTCGACATTTTCGAGGAAGATCTTATTGATATGGGGGAAAAATCAAGAAATAGGGGATTCATACACCCTCATATAAACTCCACTTATATAGATCTCATCCTAAGAAGGCCTCCTCTTACACATTCTCAAATTATCAGCCTATCTCCCTTTGCAATCTTATTTACAAGATTATTTCTAAGACGATTGCAACCAAGATCAAGCACACGCTATCAAAGTACATTTCTCTTGAGCAATTTGGATTCTTATGGAACAAACAAATACATGATGTTGTGTCTATTGCACAAGAGTGTTTACATACGATCCATGTTAAAAAAGTAAATGTTGTCGTTATGACGGTTGACTTACAAAAGGCATATGACTGCCTTGATTTGGGATATCTAAGGATGGTACTTCACAAAGTAAGGATTCAGGCCAAAGGCACTAAACAGATAATGGCATGTGTAACGAACGTCAGGTATGTAGTTGTTATTAATGGATATCCTTGTTTTTTGGGGTAGGTCAGGGACTAAGACAGAGGTGCTCACTATCACCTCTATTGTTCATTCTGGCAATGGATGGCCTCAGCTTACACATAAAAAGAGTTGTGACTGAGGGCCAATTTGACGCACTACCCCTGGGTTGGAAAATCAAGATTTCACATAGTTTCTTTTTTGATGATTTTCTGATTATGGGGATGATTGATAGATTTAAATGGCTTTCCTTATTTCATATCTTCACTAAGTTTGGAAGGGCTACGAGCCTTATTATGAATCTTCTGAAATCAAACATTTTATATGGTTCAAGTGATTTGGACGACATTGCCTATATTCAGAGACTCTTCGAAGTGGGAGCCAATTCTTTGGCTGGAGGTATGAAATACCTGGGATATCATATCAAGCCCTATCGGTATAGAATCAATGATTGGTTGTGGCTTGTTGATAGATTTATAAGAAAATCATGGAGTGGGAATTCAGATGTCTCTCACTGGGAGGTCACATTACCCTCACACAATCTGTGATCACACAGTTGGGTGTCTATTGGGCACACTTATATTATCTCGCACATTCTATTATTAATTCACTGCATCGCATTATGGCTCAATATATTTGGTCAGAAGTGTCAAACACATTCAAATATCATTTGGTTAAATTGGACTACATTACTATGCCAAAAAAATTGGGAGGTTGGAGTATATTGAACCTGAGACGTTTCGGATGGGAATTGTTGCATAAGACAATATCGAGGGCATTATTTGGGGATGGCATATGGGGCAGAATTATTAGGCACAAATACCTAAAGGACAAAGAGCTCACGATTTGGATGCGTCGTGGCTCCATTGGGACTCCCACAGGATTGGCTATATGGCTCAGTCTGAATAAGATCAAAAAATGTTTTCTTCATAACTTAGTTTGGCGACTTGTGACTGGACATCGGGAAATGATCAAATTGGACCAGATCCTTGGAACGGGAAGGGACTTGAGCATACCAGTGGACTTAATACATTTTATTAATAGTCGAGGTATATTTTTTTGGAACCAGGACATTCGGGAATGACAAGGATATGTTCCAATATGGAAAATGGTCGGAGAACTGGATTTGGCAAGCCAGATGGCATATGAATGGGAATAGATCAGGTACAAGATGCAATCTATTGGAGTTTGTCAGGATGAGCGTGGAGATCATATTACATGGGCCGCAAGATAAAGGCAAGAGAAGTAGAGGTGGTTGATGCATATCACAAACTTTGCACATAGGAGCTCCACAACACATATGTATGTTGGTTCTATAAATTTTGGTGTACTAAGATGCCCATCAAGATTATTATGTTCCTATGGCTCGTTTGGAAAAATAAAAATCTAACATGGAAAATCTTGCAAAAGAAACATTGGCAGGGGTCGGGGATATGTCATTTATGTAGGAACGAGGGGGAGGATAACACTCATCTTTTTTTGAAGTGTCCTATATCGGTACAAATCTGGCGTTATTTTTCTGACTATATAGGTATCTCATTCATACAATATGATAATATCTCTGACTGTTTGTATTGGTGGAGTAAACAAAAATCCTCATGGAGGTTGATTCCATTGGCTGTCTTATGGGAGACACGGTGTTGGCGCAATCAAATTATATTTGAAAATTATAAGGTAAAACATGTGTTGGTAATGGACTGTATATCTAAATGGTACAGTGGTGGCATTGAACTAAACTACGGACCTAAGAAAAAGATATGTTCAAGGCCTGGACCTATTATTGTATATCCAACGGGTTATTTCGATGGTGTGGCACAAAGAAGACTATGTTGATGTGGTTTTTGGATCAAAGTAACATAAGGTCAAGAATTTTGGGTCCACTAGGGTGTTGGTAGGGGCACAATATGAAGGCAGACGCCATGGCCTTATGGGATCTGCTTTGGTTCTCTACTTTTTTTAACATTCCCTCCATGCACATTTTTGGAGATTCTCGTATCATTATTGTACATGTACTGAGCAGAAACAAAATACAACAAAATATGCTTCATGGATGGCTCTGTTGGATTGAGAATCTATGGGCCTCTCTTAGAGACTTAACGATCCAGCACATTGGACGGAAATACAACCAAAACACGGACCATATGTCCACAATGGGTGTAGAGGATGAACCGAATGGTATGCACATTGAAATAAAGATGGGAGCTAACACTGTAGATGTTGGGTGTCTATCATTACCGAGATAACAAAACAGTTCCATGGGTTTTATGCAACAAATGGTTTGAAGCTTCTAGAAGAGAGAAGTAATTTTTTTTTTGTATTTTTGTTTATAGCATACACTATAAGTTGATTACTAAAAGATATATGCTTTCGAATACATGTACATAGGTTGATAGAGCTTTTGCATAAATTTCCCCTGGGCTCATACATGGGATAGACTAAGAATGATGATAAGATTAACTGAATACAAGGTCAAGCTGTTTGTATATATCATAGAAAAAGATGAAAGTTATTGATAATCACAATACCAGGAATATATATACTGTTAACCAATAATTGTGACGTATCGAATAATTGTGACTTATCACAAAACTGTTAACACATGTGATAAAACTGACTGATTATAAATCTTCCCTGGTTTTTTCATGTATAAGTGTTGCTATTAGAGTCTCTTCAAGGACTGCATAGCTGTTAAAGGAATTTGTTGCCACTAGTATTTATTAAGGCATGTGCATGTGATAAGTTGCCTTGTTGGCACTAGTATATACATATATTCATTTCTCTTTCATGTTGGATTAGTGGTGGCATCAAAGCATATGTTGAATGGAGTTGTCTATAATGCGACTTTTTGGAGATTCCGGTGACGGAATCCGGCGGAAGAAATTGAGGTTAAATCTTGATTTGTTGCAGTTAAAATGGTTTTTTAACTGCATATTTGGATTCAGCACCCTGAAAAACCCCTGGGACGCTTTGATTGTGCAAAAACTAGCTATCAAACTAGCGATTCCAATAAATTGCTACCGGATTTTGACCAGAAAAAACCACCGGAAAAGCTTTCAAAAAGTTGCATTATAGACAACTGCTATGTTGAATGTTGCAAATAATATACTAAACGCTGCGTCCCTGCCACTCCCTTACAATAAAGTTGTTGCCTACCGTGAAACTTGAACTGAATATTGTTTACATGCTAATGGTAATTGCATCTAAGGTTCGTTAAATTGGTGCCTCGATAGTGAGTCTTGTGATAAAGGACAAACATAGTGTAAACTAACATGCATGGCATTGCCCTTGTGATAACCTTTGTATAATTTACAAGTTATGTTAACTACCATAATTCAAGAATGGTTCATAAGCATGGTTAAAAAGCAGCTTCGTGGAAACCTCTTCACGTGTATTGAATTGGACGAATCAAACATGATTCAGCTGGACACATGTTTCCGAGCGTGTCTGGGTGTGTCCTCCAAACGTGCCCAGCGTGCCTTGATTTCGGAACACGTGTCTCATTGAATTGCGTGTTGCGCGGCCCATAAAGGTCGGTTTTGGTTTATTTCTCTCTCACAATTTTCTGTCTCTCTTGTTGTGGGTGTGTGGGAGTTACAAGCAAAGAGTTTGGGAGTATTTTGTAGGTGATTAATAAAACATTTTCATAGGTCAAATTACATAAAAATAAAGATTTAAAATATATATATATATATTATTAATTAAAGTAAAGTTGAGGTAAAATTATTTTACTTAGTTTTAACAACCAACGATATTCACCCATGGTATTCATGTGGAATATAGTCTATTTAACAACTCATGGTATTGACCCATAGTATTCATATGGAATATATAAGTCTATTTCAAGGGGAAAAACCTCCAAATAATTTTGTCCTTCAACAGCAATGCCATCCCAACAATTTTTATCCTTTTATATATTTTATCTCAAAAATTAGAGTTAACGTGAATCACTGAAAATTAATAACTCTGTTGAACATAAACCACTACCTCTTTGTTACTATATTATTGATAGAATAGTAATTTACATAATATTCTAGAAGCAGAAATTGTTGCAGCAAAAGTGATTAGTAACTCTGTTAAACATAAACCACTAGCATTTTTTACTATATTATTAAATGAATGGTAATTTACATAATATTCCAGAAGCAATTCCCACAAAACATTCAATCAATTCTTCATTTGGAATTTGTACCAATAATTTTCCCGTACTAAATGTCACTCGTTTATATCAATATCTTATATTTTCGTTCACTAATATTTCCATTGACATAAATGTCTAATAACTTTTCATAAAACGCTAATCTTATAACATTTAAGTTTATTAAATGCCATAATTTATACTTGTCTTTGAGAATACATTACACTTTTATGGATCATGCATACATAATCCAAATTTATGAATGCCAAAAAAAATATATACCGTCAGACTCAAGTATACTTATTTTCTTATAACATTTGAATTTATTGCATGCCGTAAATTTATACTTTGTCTTTAAAAATACATTGCACTTTCTATGAATCATGGATACATAGTCCAAATTTATGAAAGCCAAAAAAAATATGCAGTTGGACTCAAGTATACTTGCAATTGCCACAGTATACTTTCTTGATGGTATTAGTGTTTAACGATTTATTCTATTATGGCAACAAGATCAATTCTTCCTAATGACTTTCCACCTTTACATGGTTGTGAAAATACTTTAAATTTCATCAAAATTATAATTGTATATAGAATTTTTAATTTGAAATGAAAATATTTAAAGTAAAACTCGATTTCCTCTAATGGCTTTCGACCTTTACATGGTTGTGTGGATAGTATAAATTTTATTAAAATTATAATTGTATCTAGAATTTTTAATTTGAATGAAAAAGATTAGAGATAAAAATAATTTCATGTAATTTGTAATAAAATTGACATTTAAAAAATTTATCTATTGATTAAATAAAATAATAAATAAATTTAGAATATTTTAATGGAAAATAATAAAAATGTTTAAATAATTAATATAAGTTATTGTGAATTAGATTTTTTATTTTTTTTCTAAAAATAAAATGGCATATTTGTTATTTCATTGAAATCAAATATATAAATTATTATTTAATTTCAACTTCGGGGTCATGATTGTTAAGAGCTTTATTTTTTAAGAAGAAAAAAAAGAAGTGAGGGTGTGATGCTCTTCCTTTCCACTTAAAGAAAAGTAGATCTCCTCAGTCTCATAATCTAACATATGATTACATTGCAATTCACAAAAACAAAGTACATACAGAACTTTATAAAAAACTCATGATATGCCGCTCAATAAAAAGGAAATCCATGATATGTCGTTCAATAAAAAGGAAACTGAACTTCAAAATTGTGCAAAATCAACATTGATGTAGAGATCTCCTCATATTTCTATATGACCATCCTGCACCAAGGTGCCATTGGAAAATTCTTGGAAACGAAACCTATCCAAATACACCTTTCATCCTTCCTTAGATAATGAGTTTGCTTCAACATTTTGTTTTTTATAAATGTGGGAGACAATGATCCTGTGAAATGTTGAAAACAAAGTCACAATCCTAATCAACCTGTGGGTAAGAGAAAGAGCTTGTAAATAAGAACATTGATCTACCCAATTGATGATCACCTTTGAACCACTAAATATATCGATCTCATTGATTCCCAGCCACATGGCGCAATAGAGGATGCCCCAATAAGCAAGTAAGTCTACCCTAGTGTTTGTACCACACCATTTAAACTTATAGAAATCACCACAATTCGTAAAAATCAACATCCTGCTCCCAAACATCCTTCATAGTAATGTATCTTCTAGGATACTTATAGGCCACACCACCTAAGAGCTATAACATTCTACCAATCCATAACTTAAAACACCCAAAACATTTAGATTTATTTTGAGAGGTTAGGAAGATTGATTATTTTTCTTTTTAACAAGATTTAATTCTTGCAAATAATATAATGAGCTCTTATCCAATATATAATTATAATGATTTTGATTTTTGTTATTCAATTATTTTAAATCTTAAAAAATACTTTACTTTTGTTTTACAAATAGAATAATAGGTTATAACATGACAAAAAAATTAATACAAATTATTATGAAAAATTAATTATGCTAGAAGTACTTTCTAGCCTAGTGTGGAAGAGATGTTGTAATGTCCTATCCAGTTATGTTATGTAAACATTTTGACTCACTCAAATTATATAGACATAAAAATGAAATAAACTTTAAAAATAAAAATAAATAAAAAATATAATTAACCAAACCAACTTAGTTCAATCTTAACTCGGGATCTATCAAGCATTCAAAAAGATCACATCTTTCAAAATACAAACTTATTTTTTGAATGCAAAAATAATTGATTCCTCTTTGCACTTCATAAATCCAAAATTAAAATAATTTAAACTAATCTCATACCCAGGAAAAATATAAAATATAAAATAATTAAATACCATATTAAATGATTCTTGCGAGAAATAAATTTCCACAAACTAATCCAGTCGCTTATCAGTAAAAACGAAAATATGATATGTTTGAGTTTGGGTTGCCAAGCCTACCACAATTCTGAAATTTTAAATCAATTTTTCCTTATCTGAGGACCTTGGAATGCTCTTTTATGCAACATTGAATGAAAACATTACAAAGTTATTCAAAAGTCATTCTCATTTTCTTGAGTCGTTGCCCTTCCTGCCAGGGCGTTTCGTTTAGGTTAATGGATAACCTTTTACAACCATTTTTGTAATGTAGATTAAAATTAAGTAGGGATGTATGATATGTTTAGGTTGAAAAACATGTTTATTTTGTAATTGGTTTTTAAAATTTTAATTTAATTATTAATAATTAATAAATTGACGAGTTGATGGTAAGAATTTAATATTTTTAGAATATTTTTAATAGTATACACAAATCAAGCACTTAGATTTGTCTCCAAAGTAATTATGCATTTTTTCCTTTTTTAATTAAATTGATTAATTAAAAAAATATCATATGAACAAGTGTTATATGAAATAAATTATAATTTTTTGAGTACGAGCTATTAATAAATCATAGTATTATAACAAATTTTATTTACAAATTAACAATCTCCATAGTAAAATGGGATTAACCTATGTATATAAGAATCATATTCCATATTTTGTCAAATGTATATATATTTAACTTATATATTAATGTTTTTATAATTAATAATAATAATAATAATAATAATTTAAAATAAAGTTACAATTTATTTTGTTTTATGAATTTTTTTAGGGATATTTATTATGGATTGATGGTTTATCGATATTTATTAGTCATTTACTTTATATGGTTGCTTTGATGTTTGTTATGGATTGATGTCTATGGGCATTTATTAGCCACTTAATTTATATGATTGCTTTGATGTTTATTAAGGATGGATGTCTATTAACATTTCTTAGCCACATAATTTATATGGTTGCGCTAGTTACTACATAGGTTAACAAAAACGTTTTTTTTAATAAAGATTTTTTTTATTTTGGATAGTTAATAATAATATTCTATATTGGTAGATGTATCTGGCTTTTCGAATTTTAATTTAATTATTAATAATTACTAAGCGGATGGTGATAAATTAACCTTCATAGAATATCTATGGAATATTTTTAATAATAACTAGAGATAGATGATGATGATGGGCTAGATATGCATCTTGGTTGGGCATGATACTTTATCATGGTGAGGCATGGGACATTGCATGTTGGATCCATGATGTTGATGTGATGGATTTTTTGGTGCCAAGTTTTATTTTCTTAATTGCATATCTTTGGATTGATGGATGTTAGGCTCAATCAAAAATATGGTTGGGATATGATATATGTGGTGGTAAGACTATTTTAAAGAGACCATCGCATTCTTTCAACTCTAATGAAAGTGCATTAGTGATGCCTTGGGCGCATTTGTGCAATCATTTGAGTTAGAATGACACCCCTTGGAGTGGAATGGACACAACTGCATGCAAGACAAAGAGTTGGATTAAGGAGTTTATCCGAATTGGATCCATAAAGAGAGATAAACAAATCCATGGCTGTACTAGATCAGGATAGACTTCAAAGAATATACAACAACCATCGAAAACACCTCTAAACCAGTGGCAATGGTAGCCAGTGTGGAACGATGAGGACCTCGGTCAAAGTGCGCTGATCGAGGCCCATGGAGACTATACGAGAGGTGAATTTAGCCCCTGGGAGGCCCGGATCGGGAAACAGAGGAGGTTTTTGATGCGCAATTAGCGCTAATCATGCATCGTTGGGCGAAAAACCCCAAATTGGAGAAGCCCCGAGCGCTCGATTGCATGAGAGCTGGGAAAGCCGTGGGATAAAGGCTAAAGCGCTAAAGGCGGGACCCGCGCTCCGAAAACCGACAGTAGTGATCGGGGTCACCCTCAAACGGTAAGTGGAATTGGAGAAAATGGAGCGATCCCACTCAGCGGTCGACGTGTGGCAAGTGGAGGAAAGAGAAAACCGCCGCTCATCGCGTGTTAACAATCGAGCAAGTCAACCGCATGAGACGTGCGTACGACGTCAAATTTGGGGTCTCTAGATCTAACGGTTGGGATTGCGCCCAATGGGAAAGCGGAATCGATAGGGGATTAAGCCGCAGTTTGTAAATATTTGACGTCCGATTTCACTGCCAAGGTGGTCGAAGACTCATTCTATGACATAACAGAAAAACAGAACCGACGAAGTGAATTGGTGCAGCTGCAGGAGGACATGTGGCCATTCCCTATGAGCCTGATGATGACGCCAAACAGGGAACTTGAAGTGAAGTTGTAGCAAGCGATCTAACGAGAAGTGGAATAGGAATATTGAAGAGCCATGGGTACGAGTGGCCTTAAAGCCATGCACAGGAAAAATAGAGAGACACCAGAACCCATAGGAAAAGAAACAGCCAGAACCCCAAGAGGAGGATGAAACACAGAAAGGAAGAATAGGGAGAAGAAAACAGTGAAGCAATAACAGAATGGAAGACAGAGGGCCGAGATGACCAAAGGTAGCATCAAGCACCAGAGAGCTTGAGGGATTCAAGCCATCCCATAGAGGATCTGTTTGGACTGAGCACCACATTGGACTCTCTCCATTGTAGACCAGAAGGTCACAAAGAGCTAGTGAGGAAAAGAGTCTGTGTACTCTAGCAGCTTGGGGAATCCAAATACCACCCTGCCAAGCAAATTCCATTTTAGGAGACTCACATTGAGCTCCTTCATTGTAATTCTCTGCTTCAAGACACAATAAAATAAGGCCACCACTGAGAGCTAGACCGGAGACATAGCCCTGGAGAATAGGGTGAACTCCTTATTAAATTCTTGTGTTCTTGTATTTGCTTACTATGTTTTCTCTACTATTTTCCATTTCAAGTGTTTGTGTATTTGCAATCTAATCGATCCGTTGCTTAAATAACATAGACACACACACCAACACATGAGTCTGTAATACCTTCATTTAAAAAATCTTAATTGAGGTCACTCATAGGGTGATTATCAGATCAAGTGGTATCAGAGCTCTAGGTTGTGAGGTTAGACAAGCTTGTGTTGGTTTAGCTCTTGAATGCTCACTAGATCAAAGCTCAAATTAGGAGAAGGAGAGTTGGTCGAAACTAATCCTGAAATTGGGAGAGTCTATCCTCGGAAGATAATGTCAGAGGAAGGTTCTATGGGGTTAGCTCCTCAATTCATAAAGAGTTTCCTAGCTATAAATTCTATCGTAGAAGAAATGTGTAGGGACTTTAGAAAGAATAAGGATGAAGATTCATCAGGTTCTAAACAAGATAAAGAAGAAGATGAGTCTCATTCCCATGACCACTCAAAAAGAAAGGGAAATAGGAAAGCTTTCTCACACCTCCTAATAGCCCTATGCATAATAAGAAAGCATCTTTGATTAAGGTAGATGTTAAATTTGACTTGCCTCTATACGATTGGGAGCTAAATCCTGAAAAGTTGGACAATTGGATTAGACATATTGATTTGTATTGCAGAGTGAAAAACATTGACTCAGACAAGAGCAAAATTCAGTTGGCAAGCCTACGCCTAGGAGGCACTGCCTTGGTTTGGTGGGAAGGCAGAACCAAAGCTGACATGAAAAGACATGGTAAGACAATCTCTGTCTGGAGTGACTTTGTTTCTGCAATCAAGAAGAAGTTCTGTCCATTGGCCTATATGCAACAAGCCATGATGAGTTGGAAAACTCTTCGGCAGTTGAAAGGGCAAAGTGTGCAAGGGTACACTCAAGAATTTAGAAAGAGAGCATTGATTCTAGGGATCTCATTAGACTCACCAGAGACTTTTTTGAAGTACATTGGTGGTCTACACAGCTACATGAGGCATACCATCCTCATGTTTAATCCCACTAGTATAGATGAGGTATCTGTACAAGCTACTCATCTAGAAGCTAGAAGAAAGAATGGAAATCCAGAAGTTGGGGGACCATCCCAACCCACTGCAAGCAAGAGAAAGGAGAAAAGAAAGTAGAAGTGGAAAGAAAGGAAGGCTAACATTGCACAGAAAGGCAAAGCTTCATGCACTCATTGTAAAAAGGAGGGGAATTATGATGAGCACTATTGGATTCTGCATCCAAAGCTGAGACCTAAGAAGTCCGAAGGAAAGAAGAAGAAGATTGCTACAACTATTCAGAAAGATTTGGGGTCAGACTTGAGAGATGAAACAATCATTGCAGCCACATGTATAAAAGGTAAGAATTCTGAAGCATCTACTAGTAATTCTGCTCAAACTATTGTTGATGAAGAATATGAGAGAAAAAGACATGAGCTTTTCCATATTCGATTTATTTCCAAACATCAAAAGATTGACACTTTGTTTGATAGTAGCTCACAAGTAAATTTGATTTCTGAAGCAATTGTAAAGAAATTGGGATTAGCAACTACACCTCACAAGAAACCATACCCATTAGGATGGTTGAATGATAAAGCACAACTACAAGTGACTAGACATTGCAAACTCAAATTTTCTTTTGGGTCAACATTTGTAGATGAGGTTTAATTAGACATAATTATTTTGGATATATGTGGAATTGTTTTAGGAAGTCCTTACTTGTATGATAGAAAAGCCATTTTCTATAGAGCTAAGAACAAGTATCTACTTGTTAAAGATGGAATCGAATACTTTGTGAGAGCTCACAAGCTCAAGAATAATTACACTCTCATAAATTCTGGACAAATGAAAAGAATGATAAATTCATGCAAACAATTCTTACTAATGGTTGTAAAGGAAAAGAAACCTGATAAAACCAATGTATTTGAGCATTGTAATGCTCAGCAACAAGCTGATATAAAAAACATTGTTTCAGAGTATGATGTCCTGTTTCAGGAACCTAAAGGTCTACCACCCAAAAAGAAAATAATACATGATATTATTTTGCAGCAAGACGTTCCATTGCCTAACATTGGAATGTACAGGTTGTCTGCTTTAGAGAATGTTGAAATCAAGAAGCAGGTGTAGGATTTGCTCAAGAAGGGGTTCATTAGGCCTAGCACATCACCATGTGGGTCACCAATCGTTTTGGTGAGAAAGAAATATGGCTCATGGAGAATGTGCATTGACTATCGAGCACTGAATAAGATAACAATAAAAAATTGTTATCCCCTTCCTCGCATAGATGATCTTTTAGATTAGTTGAAGGAAGTTGTTTATTTCACTAAGCTGGATTTGCACAGTGGATACCATCAAGTCAGAGTTGCAGAGCAAGATGCATGGAAGACTACTTTCAAAACAAAGCAAGGATTGTATGAGTGGCTAGTTATGCCTTTTGGCTTGACCAATGCCCCTGCTACTTTCATGAGATTAATGAATGATGTACTCAGGCCTTTTCTTGATTATTTTGTTATTGTGTATCTGGATGACAATCTGATTTTTAGTAAAATGTGGGAAGAACAATTAAAACATGTTAAGTAGACATTATATGTTTTGAAAAGAGAAAAACTTTATGTTAAACTCTCAAAATGTGAATTTGGCAAAACATCTCTAAATTATTTGAGCCATATAGTAGGGGGTGGTGAATTGAATCTAGATCCCTCTAAAGTGGCAGTCATTGTAAACTGGCCTAAACCCAAGTCTACTACAGAAGTGAGAAGCTTCTTAGGAGCAACACAATATTGGAGGAAGTTCATTTCTAACTTTTCCTCAATTGTAGCTCCCTTACATGCTTTGACAGGATTGAACAAGGTGTTTCAGTGGGGAGGCAAATATCAGAAAGCCTTCGACACCTTGAAAGAAAATATTAGTACAACATTTGTACTAGCACTGCTTGATCTACAAAGACCATTTGAGATCCAAACAGATGCCAGTGACTATGCCATGGGAGCAGTGTTGAAACAGCATGGTAAACCCATATGTTATCATTTTGAGACTTTTAATCCTGTAGTAGTTAACTATCCTACATATGATAAAGCATTGTTTGCATTAGTTCAGAGTGTGAAAGAGTGGAAACCTTACTTAATGGGCAAAGAGATAGTAATACATACTAATCATCAACCACTTCAATATCTACACTCCCAAACTAAGTTGCAGCAATCAAGACACTACAGATGGATGGGTTTTCTACAACAGTTTCATTTAGTCATCAGATATAAAAAGGGCATACATAACAGAGTTGCAGACATGTTATCTAGACCCATTATAAATGCATCTACTATACTTAAGCATAATTATGTACTACATGAAAGCTACATTGAACAATATGCTCAAGATATAGATTTTAAAGATGTATATGCAACTTTGAGTCAAGGCAGAAAGGTATAAGAATTAGACTATCATGTGAAGGACCAACTCTTATATCATTGTGGGAAACTCTGCATTCCACAAATAAAGAGAGTAAAGATAATTAGAGAGGCACACACTTCTTTGATATCAGGTCACTTTGGAGTAAGTAAAACAGTTGCACAGCTGCAAAGATTTTGTTATTGGTCGAAAATGAATGAGACAATTTCTAGATATGTAAGAGGGTGTAGTATGTGTACTAAAAGCAATCCTAGTAATAGAAAACTAGGCTTGTACACTCCATTACTAGTTCCTTCTCACCCTTGGGAAAGTGTTTCTATGGATTTTGTTGGAGGACTGCCTAAGTCTATAAAAGGTCATGATTATCTATATGTGATTGTGTATAGGTTCAGCAAAATGTGTATTTTGATACCTTGTAATAAACAGATTACAGCTGAACAAACTACAAAACTATTCTTTGAACATGTATGGGTTCATTTTGGATTACCCACTTCTATTGTATCTGATCGAGACACCCGATTTGTAGGGAAGTTTTGGTCAGGTCTGTGGGAGCTGATGGACACCCAACTGAAGAAAATCACAGCTTTTCATCCACAAACCGATGGCCAGATAGAAGTAGTTAACATGATAGTGATCCAGTTACTCAGAGGATATTGCAGAAAACATCCTAAGCTTTGGGATGAACATTTTTGTTATGTGTAGCATGCTTACAACAGAGCAAAACACTCTTCTACACAAAGATCTCCTTTGAGACCTGTTTTGGTTTCATACCAAGGTCTCCTTTAGAATTTGTCTTTGGTAAAGATACCATAGTTGATGAACACAACAATGTGGACAAAGAAACTAGGTTCATTAAACAGATCCAGGAGATCCACCAGGCAGTACAGAAACAGCTGGAAAAGAGCCAAGCTAAATACAAGGCTAGGCATGACAAGCATCAGATGGAGCATAGTTTTCAAGTTGGAGACCCGGTCTGGCTGTATATCAGCAAGGACAGGATGCAAGGTGAAGTTCAAAAGCTAAAGCCTATCAGGTATGGACCTTTTAGGATACTTGAGAAGATTGGTGAAAATGCTTTTCGCCTTGATCTACTAGCTTACATGCACATCTACTCAGTCGTAAATGCAGATTGCTTGAGATTGTTTGAACCTTCAATGATTAATGATCTTGAAGAACAAAGTCAATTCCCTTCTATTGATGACCTGCTACCTGAATATCTTAATGAATTGCAGGATGACACAGTCTTGGACAGGAAGGTGAGGACGATGCGCAAAGGAGATGTTAAGTACCTCAGAATTGGACTCAAAGGTTTGAAGCCAAGCAGTGCAAAGTGGATTGAAATTAGGCAAGTGAGACAGTAGTACCCTCACTTAGTCGATGCTTGAAAGAAAACCAACTTTTGGTGGTTCAAAAGCTTTTCAATGGGAAGGTCGTGATTTAAATTGGATCCATAAAGAGAGATAAACAGAGCCATGGTTGTTCCAGATCAGGATAGACTTCAAAGAATTTACAACAGCAATCAAAAACACCTCTAAACCATTGGCAATGGCAGCCAGCATGGAACGACGAGGACCTCGGTCAAAGCGCGTTGACCGAGGCCTATGGACACTGCATGGGAGGCGAATTTAGCCCCTAGGAGGCTCGTATCGGGAAACAGAGGAGGTTTTTGATGCGCGATTAGCGCTAATCGCGCATCGCTGGGCGAAGAACCCCAAATTGGAGAAGCCTCGAGCGCTCAGTCACATGAGAGCCGGGAAAACCATGGGATAAAGGCTAAAGCGCTAAAGGCAGGACACGCGCTCCAAAAACTGGCGGTATTGATCAGGGGCACCCTCAAACGGTAAGCAGAATTGGCGAAAATGGAGCGATCCCACTGAACGGTCGATGCATGGCAAGCAGAGGAAAGAGAAAACCACTGCTCATCGCGCGTTAACGGCCAAGCAAGTCAACCGCGCGAAATGTGTGTACGGCATCAGATTCGGGGGCTCCAAATCTAATGACTGAGATCACGCCCGATGGGAAAGGGGAACTGATGGAGGATTAAATCGCAGTTTGTAAAGGTTTGACATCTGATTTGACTACCAAGGTGGCCGAAGACTCATTCCATGACGTAACGAAAAAACCGAACCAACGAAGTGAATTGGCGCAACTGCAGGAGGACATGTGGCCACTCACTGTGAGCCTGATGATGACGCCGAACAAGGAACTCGAAGTGAAGTTGTAGCAGGCGATCCGACGGGAAGTGGAAGAGGAATTGAAGAGCCATGGGTACGAATGGCCTTAAAGCCATGCACATGAAAAACAAAAGGACACCAGACCCAGAGGAAAAGAAACAACCAGAACCCCGAGAGGAAGACATAACACATAAAGGAAGAACAGAGAGAAGAAAGACAGTGAAGCAACAACGGAATGAAAGACAGAGGGTCAAGCTGACCAAAGGCAGCATCGAACACCAGAGAGCTTGAGGGATTCAAGCCATCCCAAAGAGGATCTGTCCGGACTGAGCACCACATTGGGCTCTCTCCATTGTAGACCAGAAGGTCACAAAGAGCTGGTAAGGAAAAGAGTCTGTGTACTCTAGTGGTTTGGGGAATCCAAGAACCACCCTCCAAGCAAATTCCGTTTTAGGAGACTCACATTGAGCTCCTTCATTGTAATTCTTTGCTTCAAGACACAATAAAATAAGGCCACCACTGAGAGCTAGACCGGAGACGTAGCCCTGGAGAATAGGGTGAACTCCTTATTAAATTCTTGTGTTCTTGTATTTTCTTACTGTGTTTTCTTTGTTGTTTTCCATTTTAAGTGTCTGTGTATTTGGAATCTAATCGATTCGTTGCTTAAATAACATAGACACACACACCAACACATGAGTCTGTAATACCTTCATTTAATAAATCTTAACTGAGGTCACTCATAGGGTGATTATCAGATCAAGAGTGCGAAGGGTTAGCTTGGGGTAGACCAACCTTTGACATGCCCCAAAAGACTAGTATAAGTAATGGAAGGTGAAGAGGCCAAACATAACAACATCAACCCGACTAAAATTGGAGCTACATGAAAAAAGTGGGACGAACTACAAGGCGAAGTCATATGAATGAAACATAGTCCAAACAAAGTACATCTTAGGCTGATCAAACCACAGAAGTGAAACATCACAATGTCACATGACCCCAAGACACCAGAGACACCAAGTCAATTAAAAAACTCAAACAAACTAGAAAATAGAATAAACAATTTTAAAATATTTTAGATAAAAGATGTGAAACATCACAATGTCGCATGACATCAGGGACACCAAGTCAATTAAAAAACTCAAACAAACTAGAAAATAGAATAAACAATTTTAAAATATTTTAGATAAAAGATGCCAACCCTATTCATAAATAAAAAAACTTATATAAGATGACAACAAACACCCTTTTTATACTTTAACATGCCCCATGATAAAAATAAAAGGCAAAACTTATGTAATAACCAGTATAGATCCATCTTAAACACTGATCTACCAAGCACCAAGAGGGATCAAATTTTTTGTGGTACAAACCTTTTTTAAATTTAAAATATTTTCAATCCCTCTCATTGCTTGATAAATCCATGGTTTATATATATATATAATATATATATATATATATATATATATATATATATATATATATATTATTTTTTATTTTTATTTTTTAAATTGTATATTTTAAATATATGAATAGATTCAATTCCTAAATCACATTTTTGAATGCATAAATGGATTCAATGTCTTGAAAATCCTCTTAAGCACACAACTTAAACTTGATTTCCAACAAATTTTTACTACATTCTCACAAAATTAATGTAAAACTACTTTTGAAAAGGGCCAAAATGTAAAATAATGAGATTAGTTGAAATGCTTTACCCATAATATTTGTTTTCAATTGTCTTTTAAGCCATATATAAGACAAACATATTTCGCAATTGGTTTATATAAGAGATAAGTACTTATTTTTCATATATATATATATATATGAAAAATAAATACTTATCTCTTATATAAACTATTTGTGAAATATGCATGTATTATATATAGACAACTCACATTGAAATATTTTACTTAACATGGAGTTGTGCGTTGTTTTCTTTTCTATATAGGAAATTTATATCAAAATATATAGGTGAAAATAGATACTCATATACTTTATTTAAGTTTTATATTAAGATATTTTTAAACATAAAAGAACTATACATCTTTTGTACCAAAGTGAAAATATAATTTTTTAAAATTTTTAATTACTTTATATTTTATTTATAGTTAAGGATGAGACATATAGTTCTACCAATGACAACATTGTTTTTTAATTTAGGGAATATTTTAATTTTATTTTAAACGATATATATCAATTTCAAATTCAACATAGATGAACTTACACATCCCTTAAATAGTAAAATACGCCTCTCATCGCAAAAATGAAAAAGGTTTTTATACACTATAAAAAGAATGCATTTAAAAACTATATATATATCATAACAAAAGAAGAAGTGACTGCACACCCTATGGTAAAGTGCCTTTGGTATCTGGATAATTAATTTCTACATACTTTTATATATTTGAGGATATGTCTATTTTTTTAATAAGTTGGAATATGTGGATAATTTTGATTTTTTAGATGTTAATATAGTTCTGTTATATTAATATAAATTATTTTATATTAATATATAAAATTGTTATTTATTTAATATTAAAAAAATAAATATATAAAGGTAAAAACGTTTTTTCCCAACTGAAAAACTAAACAGGCTGACCCACCCGAACATCATGCGCCTTTTCCGAATTAAAAACTAAACAACTGACCAACTTATGGGCCTTTTTCCAAGTTAAAAAAAACCATGGGCACATTTTGCTTTAGTTGTTTAGGTGTGAGAGGAAGTCACGGCTCACGGCTGACGCCATGGTCAAGCGACATTTTCGAAGTTAAAAAAAACCATGGGCACATTTAGATGTGATTTTTAGTGGTTTATCTGTGATCTTTTATATTTTTTTTTTATGTTTATTTTTTTAAATTTGGTTGAAATACTACCAAATTTAAATCTATATATAATCAAAAAATTAATTTAAATAACACTAATCAAAATTTCATCTCAAATTTTTTACTAAAATTAACAATAAAAAATAAATAAAAAAACAACTCCCATTTTGCTAACAACACACCACTGTTATGCAATGTATGCGCCATGGCACACAGAGACGAAAATCTGAGGCAGGGATTCCGGAGGTGTAAACCTTTCACCGTGCTCAGATTCCGGAGGTGTAAACCTTTGACCGTGAATACATTGTAAGAGCCGTCCACACTGTAATTCGCTGTATGGTCTGCACATATGCTGCGGATTTTTGTAACTTTGTACGTTGTAACAGCTGTACACCCTGTAATTCGTTGTACGGTCTGCACAGCACTTCACACCGATTCAGTGACGTGGACGAGACGATGTGGATTCGACTTCCATGGCTGTTGATTCACGATTTACTGCTTAGATGTGGACGACATGATGTGGATTCGATTTCAATGGTTGCTAATTCACGATTTACTTAGTTATGCACGTCACAACTTTTGAGGTGTATAATAGTTGGTCCGTGTAGAATTTAATTTTTATTAAATTTTAGTATTTTTTATTTTTTTAACATGTGATTTTTTTAGTTAATATGTTATTTTCAGTTAAAATTAATTGGAAAATATTATTGAAAAAAGTCAAGCCATAAAAGATTTAGATCATGGTTTAAGTTTCAGGGTATTTCTAGGGAAGATAAGCTATCTTAAAGGATGTTCACCATAGATCGATCTTCATCTTAGATTTATAAGAGCTATTAAATCGATAAAATTTTTTGAGTTGCAAATTATTTTAGTGTAAGGGTTTGTAATTAGAGAGATTTGATCCCTCTCAGTGTTTTTTTAGATAGGGATCAAGATGTATCTATGTTGTCTTAGTGCTTGATAGATAGGGATTGAGATGTATATATGTTGGTTATTTATATGTGTGTAGGGGGTTTTAAGCCAGGGAGAAATGACACATCTCATTCATTTTTACTAACATACCAATAAACAATTTTAACCACAATTTTGTTTTTTAAATTGCTTTATAAAATATATATATAGTTAACATTCAAAAAGTTTACTCTATATAGCATTGAAATATTTTGTTTATGATCTACATTATTTATATTAAAATGTTTATATTCATCCAATAATATATATATATATATATAAAATAATAATGTTACATGACAAATTATCTATATTGATTTTTCTTTTGTTATTAATAAAAAAATTTAGAATGTTACATCAAAAAATATTTCTTTCACTAGATTTGTCTTGTACTAGAAGTGGCAAACACCTATCAATAAAATATGAAATATTTCACTTTTAGCTACTTTCCCATTTTATAAAAATATTTTATATAAAATAGACATTGAAATATACATATGTATTCTTTATATATATATATATATATATATATATATAATTATATATATATAAAATTATGTTATTTAAGATAGAGACTGAAATCTATTAATTATAGTTGATGGTGAAAGATTCTTTATTATTATTAAGATTTATGCTATACTTTGAAAGTGTTTTTCTTTATTGATGTAACATTAGGGACAATATTTCTCCTTTGAGTTATAAAGCCTATTTATGCAATAAATAACTTTATAAAAAAAGGATGGTATAGGGAACATTAAGACATGTAGTCCTATTATATATTGTTCTCTTTTGGTGAAAACTTTAGAGATGTTTAGAGCACAAATTAAAGTCAAAAGAACTAAAAAAAATAAGTTGATATTTCTTGATTTTTTTAGAAAGAAGTTGCAATTTCCTCATTATATTATTTGTTGCACTACTTGTTGGAGTTTGTTAAATATAAGTTTCATTGAAAAAATATTTTAGTATCACTCCTAAATGAGTTTGTGGATCTCAAAACACTTTTGTTTATTTTTAGCAAAATGTTTGTTAAGGAGGTCAGAAAATATTATTTTATTATCATTATTAGGATTAATGGACATGTAGTCTTATTATATATTGTTCTCTTTTTGTGAAAACTTTAGAGATGGTTACAACATAAATTAAAGTCAAAAGAACTAAAAAAAAAAAAGTTGATATTTTTTAATTTTCTTATAAAGAAGTTGCAATTTACTCATTATATTACTTGTTGCACTAGTTGTTGGAGTTTGTTAGATATAAGTTTCATTGAAAAAATATTTTAGTGTCACTCATAAATGAGTTTGTGGATCTCAAAACACTTTTGTTTATTCTTAGCAAAAGGTTTGTTAAGGAGGTTAGAAAATATTATTTTATTATCGTTGTTAGGATTAATGGATTTGAGGGAATACTTCATTGCTTATTATATGAGAGATTAAACTCTTATATAATATTTTACTCAATTCATTTGCAAGATGCTTTGCATTGGTTGGAGAATAAAATAAAACTTTTTGTCTCAATTATATTTGTATTTTGAGTTTATATTGGTTATTTTTCATAAGAGGAGTAAAGTTCTACACTGGAGGAACTTCGTAAGGCAATGATATTTCCTTACCACCACCTTGTCAATAAGGCCTTCTTGATGGATGAAACCCACAACTGCATTGGCAAGTCATGTCCTTCCAATAAAAATATGCAGGTAGTAACCCACTACTCACAATCTTTAGCCATCGATGCTTATACTAAACTAATGAGTTATGACAAAGCTTGATTTTTTTTCTAACTTCTACTTTAGGAAAGTGTAAACACTACCCCTTTCTACCTAAAGAGATAGTCACACACTCTTATCACCATCAAATTTTGGTCCACTCATGATATCCCAGACTTCTTGGGTCCACTCATGTTTGCCTAAAATCCAAAGGCCTAACACAAGTTTTAAGTCTTAAGAAATGTAGGCGTTGGTCTCTTTTTCACTCAACAACCAAGCCAATCACATTTTTAATTCCCTTCATCAATCTTGTTGGTAGCTTCTCTTTCCTCCCACTCCTACTACAATACGTAAGTGTAGTTGACCCATAGGGAAACCCCCCTTGACTAAGAAAATTTTGCGTGGTCTAAAGTACAAGGGAGAGTTGGTGAGATGACAAAGATCAAGCTCTTGAGTTCCACAAGGCTAGCATCCATCTGTGGGACTTTGAGCTAAGGTGTTAGTTTGTGTGGTAACACCTCCAAAGCTAGTGCACAACTAAGATGATCTCCTTTTTCCATGAGTAGTCCATATACATCAACTTCCTAACCAAATCCAATGAACTCAAAGACCATATCAAGTTAGTCAACCAACCACACTATTACCAATCTACCTCTAAAATGAATCATTGTCTTAGATTTTACATTGACGACATGCAATGAACTCCTATGCACACAAGTTGAAGAAAAAAAGGTACCCCTTTTTTGTTTCTATTTTTCTTTCTTCATAAGTTGTCATTACAAAATCTCCATGATTTCCTACACATATTCAACACCGCAATCATGTTTTTGCTTATGCTTGATAGAAAAAATTGAAGAACAAGTGTGTTCACATTGCTATGAAATTTAAGAAGTTTGATTAGAATGGAAAATAAACATGCATCTAGATAGTTTGTATCCCTTTGTCATTAAGATCCCTATTCCATTTTATAATGGTGTTCAACCACTCCCTTAGAATTCCCTCATCCTTCTCTCAATCAAATACTACCCAATGATTTTTCCCGTTCATCATTGAAATCTTCGTCAAGGAATTCTTAAGCAAAGAAGATTGAAGCAGAGTAGGCAAGTCGAAGGCCCAACTTGACTAATCCTCCATATATCATTGCAATGATTTAGGATTGACTGAATCACCATGCAAAAAATGGGTTCTAACTTTACCCGCCTTTGTCAATTAATGACACATTAATTTAACTGTAACATCTCATCTCCCAAGCAATCACATCTTCCATATGGAGACCACCACATATTGACTCCAATATGTAAGCCAATGAAACACTCTCAATTGAAAAAACCTAACAAAAATACAATAAATTTTTGAACTAATGTCGCACAAGGACAATTATTGCATAATCTTTTATGAAATTCACATATAATCTTACATTAGTGCCCATATGTGTATAAGCTACAGATCAATATCAACATGGCTTCTATGATGGCCTCCTACAACCACAAACTCGTATGCCTACTCAAAGTGCAATCTCCAACATGTACTTTATTTTCAAGTAGAACTTGTACTGAGAGATATATGCACTCATTCACACATAAGAAATTCATGGGTTACTATAACATATAATACATAATCAGTTCATTAGGACATGTCTTCAATTCATCCAATGCACTAGCCAAAAAATAAAGGAGATATGCAGATGCTTGAATAGCAACATGTTGATCCAACTTTCTACAATCAAGTAGTGACTTTCAAGCTTTTGAGATCCATGTTGCCACTGGGTCTTATGTAAACAACATTACAATGGTGCAAAATAATGAAATGGACAACTTCGATGCATTGAGGAGTAGGGTGATATATGAGCAATAACAATTGATCTCTCAAATGGTGAACATAGAAAAATGGGGCACACAAAAATATGCCTAAATTTCTCTCCAAGGTGCCAAAATCGTACATGTAGATGCACATGCCAACCATAATATGGATTTCTCAACAATGAGCTAATATGTAATAAAAACAACACTACAACATGTAACATGCTAGAACTACCCAAGGAACATGGGAAACACAAGAAGACTACTATTATATATCATCAACACTCAATCCCATTCTCGATGAAGTGCACTATTTCAACATGCAATCAAGAATAATTGGTATTGCATGACTTCTAAAAGTCAACTATTGGTTCCAAACATTTTATCTCCCATATTTAATGTGAACCAAGCTCAATCTAGTCTTCTCCTCTAGGTCTTCCTAGATATCCTCTATGTAACAAATCATTAGGTAACACAAGGACAACAATAATATAATGAACCATGTAGTTTGTGATGCCTCTCCCTAATTTGGTCAAAATTGCATGGAAACAAATAGTAAATAAATCTTAATTCTATCAAATTAGATATGTAATCAACATCAAGTTGATTTTTGTAGCATCGGATGTGTTCTAGCCACGAAAATTTGTGGAGACGCAAGAAGACATGTATTCTCCAAAACCAAGAAATCGTTTGATAAAATTCCACCTAGAGATGGTTTAATTAAAGTAATTAATCACTTTTAATGTATTCCTAAGTCTAAACTTAGGAATGTGATTAATTAAAGGGTATTAATTAAATATTCTAGATAAAGATGAGGATCAACTCCCAGTTAATCTTAGCCTTTGATTATGTTTTAATCTTGTTCGTTGGTGCTCCAAAGAGATATTATAAGAAGGATCTTGATGGGCACTTGGAGAACACATCAAGATATTGAGATCTAGAGATCAAATTCTCAATAGTAGCAGCGCTGAGTTGCCAGAGAGAAATCGAGTGATCTTCTTGCAGTGAGGGGCAATGATATTAGACCTAAGGGGATTTTTCCAATCTTTGTGAGTGCAAGGTAGAGAAGGCATCGAGAGGTCTAGAGAGGCAATGCAGTGCCACATAGAGGCAACATAGTGCTTCACAGGGAGTCTGCAATTTTGCTAAGGAGCAATCGAGGTCTTGTGCTAGAAGTTAGGGTGTGAGTCTGAATAGCCAGAGGGTCAAGTTTCCAATTGGCATAAGGTTAGAAGGAGGAGGTAACGTAGTCCCTTGAGTTTTGACGCAGTGACTGTGTGAGCCCACGTAGAGATAACATAAGGCAGCTCATCCAGAGCCTAGATCAATGTCACATCTCCAGTGACAGTGTGAGATATTCTCTCACTACATATTTTCCAGTTTATTCTCTATGTCGGATAGCCAATTTTGGCATCTAATGATTTGTACTCAGAAAGCTACTGCTTAATAATAAAACCCTCAGTTGTTGCACTGGTTTTCCCATATTAGGTTTTTCCAAGGACATCTGTCCAAAACTAACAATGTACATGTGTGTGTTTATTTCTTTCCTATGCAATATTTTGTTTCCGCGGTAGTTTTTTGTTGTGAAGGCTGTAGTAGATTTTATTTCAACGTTTACTATGTAGCACTGTAAATAACTTGATTTAGAAATTAACAAGTAGGAGAAATTTAATCAGTTGTTGCAGTAGGGATTCGAGGTCACTGAATTTTCACACATCAATCTACACTTCATTAGTTGATGCAACATATTCAACTCATCTTGAGGAAGTATTAACTATTAGTTGTAATGGACTTTAACTTGCTCTTGACATTTGAGAACCACACTTGTTAATGTCATTCTAACCCCTACTCTAGGCTACTCAACAATCTTGTCAATTTGAAAATCTATCATATACTTGCAAATTGTAGTCACAATGACAATCATAACAACTTTAACCACCAAATATCTCCACACATTGCTAACCTTACACCAATGAATAGTTTCATATGTCATAGACAACAATAAAAACACTATACTCCAATCCAAACTAATGGAATTTCCAACAATATCGCTAACACACCACATGCAAAAGTCTTACAGTGATAAGAATCAATGCCTAGATCATCACAACTCTATATTTCTCACGGCTTGCCTTTCATACACCATGTATCTACAACTACTAACAAATCTACAAGTTTTTTCTTATAGAAACCAATCGATTATGATAAGGCATTGATTAAGGTCATCTCATTTTTTCCATTAGATCTAAGCTCACATAAGTAGTCTTATGTACCCGAATATGATACCTACTCTTTGATAATGTTAGACATATTTCAATTATTATATATGGTGGGCATAGTCTTTTATAACATATGAAGAAAAAAATAACAAATTTGGATCACTAATTATTTTGTCCAATTGAGTCTTAGTGTGTATACAACTTGGGTCAAACCTAGATTTCTACATGATACCACATTAGGAACTTCTTGACTGTTTTTTTTTGTGTGAGGATATTTAGCTCCAGTAACTCCACTCAGTAGTTTTGACATTGGAGATCAAGTCTTTTTTTATTTGTTTCCTTTTTTTGGTCATGTTGCATCAAAATCTAGCATGTTTTGTAAGGGGTAACCTACAAGGCAAAAACTAGGTCAATGGACTGAGATGTAATAAATTACGAATGCCCATGGATTGAGTTGTAATAAATTACAAGACAATTTTCATTAAGACCATGTGTTGTGGCTATTTCTAGCACCTACAGCACGAGTGCTTCAGGGAACATAGAAAGCCTCCTAGAGACAGCCTCTGGTTTGATTGTAGGCCAGTGCCTAGGAAATCTTAAATAGAGGATTGCATGGAAGATTATGAGTGGGGTTTCAATTGCACTCCAATTGTCATGTAAGTAAAAATATAATAGTGGGGGGATTGGTTCAATAGTTTGTTATGCAGGTAAACTCAAGTCGATACATAGATCCAAACGCTCAGGGGGTAAATCGGGCCAACCTAAAGAGAAATTTTTGGTTTTGGTGGCCGACACACAACAATAGGCGGCTTTATATTGAGGTTGTAGTAAAGTGAAGAGGAGGAAAGGAAGGAGAGAATTTGATGCAAAGGGTTGTAAACAGGACAAAATCCTAAGCAACGATGTTCCAATAGAAGTATGAAAGGGAGAGGAGATGGAAAGGTGGAAACAACAAAGTTCTTATTGAGGTTTCATACCAGATATAACATGGGTACCATTAGCGCTTAAACAACAAAAGTAAATCTCGGGTCACACAAGTACTCCAGTTTAATTAAATAACAAAAGTAAATGTGTCTTGTACATAGGTACTGTAGGTTATAGGCTAACACAAGTACATATGTCTTATGCACATGTATTTTTCACTATTTAGTAGCCATGATAAATCCATGAATCAGCTAGAAATCAACAATCTCATTAGACTATTTCAAAGAAAAGAAAACATATATGAAATGAGATTACAAAAGGGAAAACATATTGTGCATTGATCTGCTTGGAATCACCAGGGAGTTTCATTATTCCAATATGAGTCCAACATACCAGTCCATTTACATTTAGCCAAGATATCACTCAAGTCCCTCATGGATAGGAAAGTAGAACCAAAGTGAAAGCGCATAACTCCTGACCCGTGGGTGCAGAATTTTGGAACCTCTTCTCAGTGTTTCTTCCCCCTCTTTATAAGAAGAGGGGGAGCTTGGATTACAGTTACAAAATATCTCAACTAAAGGCCAACTGTTTGATGTACTAGTTGCCTCGGTCTGTGATAGCTCCTACTGCGCCAAAAAGATTATAATCAGGATTTTATCCCTTCTTGGAAGTAAACAGAAATTGTAAAAATAATAAGAAAAGGAAAAATAGAGGATGATGGAGGAAGAGGTCCTTCTAATGTTCTTGTGAAAACTTCTCGTCAAGCCACGTCTCTGTCATCGTGCGTCCCTCTAGTTGCTCAGATGGTCCCTGTCACTTTCACCTTAACTGCGTGACTTCCCCACTCTCTAAAGCTGATAGTGACTAACTATAGTCACCCTTTACAAAGTAGTAGTGGAGGTTGTCTTGGCGGTCCTTTGTTGTGTATCTGAGTGGAGCCCCATGTTAAGCCATTAATCTTCCTGAGTCCCCATGCTTTCATTTACTCTCAGAAGATGTACAAAAAAACAATCAAATTCATTTATGAGGGTATTTTTGTCTTGGGTTTCTTATTGGGGGAGCTTCTACAGGATCGACCCATATCACTACGCCACTACCCCATACTTATGTTTAAAGTCTCAGCTATCAACCCATATGCCTTCAATGCCCTTTATCATGCTCTTGAAGCCTTATGGCAACAGGACGTTTCCTCTTAAATTAGTGTTTATAGGGCGAGACCTTCCGATCTGCTTTAGCCCCTTTACTTCAACCCCTTTCTGTAATTTTCTTCATATGATCGGGGCTTGAACCAGGTGCTTAGCTCGAAGGCTCTAGAGCCTTTTAAAGCCCGTCTAGGGGCCTTTTTCCTTTAATACATGAAATCCTGCATTTCAACAATTTTCGATGTTGGCCATTAATATTTCCTCTTGATCCTTGCGATCACCGATCTATAGGGTTGGGCCTACCGAAGGCATCGCAATCACAATATGGGAGAGGGAGGCCCTTTACCTCCTTTTATAGTGTTGGCCGACTTGTCCGGACGTGAAATCCTTATAAGATAGAATACATGAAATATCGCATCTGAGAGGATCGCTTGCATATCGCAATTGCAAGCCTAGAGGGATTATGGTGGAGGAGGGACTTGACTTGTGTGATCGCCAATATTGGACTGCAATGGGTGACATCATCACTGCCACGTGTCACCCTATGAGTGGTGACACATGTCACCCAGAAATGCCCCCTTAGGACCCCGAAAATGCCGATTTTGTGTGACACGTGTCCTTCATATTGCCACGTCATGGTGACATCAACTGCCATGTGGATTCATCTTGACCAATGGTGCTCTGCCACGTGGCCCCATGGAGGAGAGAGAAAAAGGCACGCCCATCCCTATTTTGGGTCGATTTTCTTTGTTAAATATTTTTGGCCTTCCGTGACGATTTAACACTATATGCCCAATTTTCGGCGATTCCCGCGATATCGACGTTCAATGATGATTTTGGCGTTGCGCTTGTGTGCACCCCTTTGCGTCTGTGATAGCAGTGTTAAGCACCATAAACTGCCGATAAACTATATGCATGTGCCTAGGACCCTGCCGATAGCCGATTTGTGATAAGACTGGACCCGCCGATATGCGATATCGGTGATTGATTGATCACTGATCTTACTGCCCTCCTTTGCTTCTGCTGGAAGCTCTGATTGTGATTTGTGATGAGCCTTTTCCTTTGGGCTATTTCTCCTTGTTTTCTAGCTTTCCAAGGGTAACTTCAAAAAGCCTTATCTTTTGATCCAAGAGCCCATTTTTGGACTTCCATATACCATTGGAAATCTTATCACGAGAACTATGCAATGGAGAGGGACTGATTAAGCTCCGAGAGATTTTGTGGCTTGAGAAAGGGCTTCAAACTTCATTGCTTTTATGCACTCTGAGCAACTGATAACTTTATAAAGTAGTGAGTGACAACATTGGCTCCATCTGGAGACAGTGCCTTGCTAGCAAGGTGCTGAGAACTTGCAGACCAGTATCCTTCACCATTGGTCATGGAGTAAGAAATATAATGAATCAATACAACCAAAAAATCTCCATGAGACTTTATTTGTTGGGGGTACTTTCCTCATCAAACTAAAATGCAGAAATTAAAATTCTAACAAATGGAAAGTAAATGCTTAACTAGTGAGCTTATTTATATACATTCCTACTTATGCACAAGTCTCAATTAACCTAAGTGAGTTCAACCCTCCAATGGAGCCAGGCTGGCATTTGGGTGATGGACCTAGTGCCTTCATGTTGCTGAAAAGTAAAAATTAAAACAAGCATGCACCATGAAAAGTATCCAAGCAAAGAACCCGAAACATGTTGCTGAAACAACCTTTGATGCTGGCCAAAGAATATGCTCATGTACTCAGCTACAGGGTCATGGAATTGAAAAGGGATGTTTGCAACTGCCTCTTTTTCACAAACAATATGCTGACCAATGTCTTCTTGGTCAAGGTAGCCACACACATTATTTAGCTCCTCAACCTTAGATTTTTCAAGAAATATGCAATAGATTCTTCATTTTCTAAACTGTGAGAGTCGTAGATTGAAGAATCTACTGAGAATTCTTGGCAGGAATCTTTCTGCCATAGGCAGTGACAGACCCTGCATAGCCTTTTAGCTTTGGGATCTTCTTGGAAAACTTGTTGTTGAGAGTTTTCTCCCCACTTGATGGTAAACAACTCCCTTTGAATCTCCACGACCAACTCCTCCTCCTCTCAATCATATGAATCGTAAATCGGGGAAGGTTCCTGATCTTTTTTCAGGCAAAATATGTGCATCCTGGACTGGAGCCTCTTTACTGACCTCCTAGTGGGAGTCCTTTTCTTGTGAAGCTTCCCATAACGGGGAGAGTTGTGGCTCTGAATCACTTGACTCTTCACCAGAGTCGTATTCATCATAGGAAGGAGGAACATCAAATTGAGCCTAATCAGACCTTTGAGGGTTTATTTGCAGCTCGATGATGTTTCCTTCCTCTCTCTCTTGCACATTGGGTGATGCTTCTTGATGCAACTAGATGTTTTCATGGAGTGGATCTCCACAAACATCTTCAGCAGGGTCATCGACCTCAGGAATGTCTTCATCATAAAAATTTGTGCAACAAAATTCAAATAGAGCATTTAATGGATATAGTCTTTTACAATAATGATTGAATGATATATGAAAAATCTTTAAGGAAGATATGCTGCCACGAGGTATGGTTTTGTACCAAACTCTAGCATCCTCCTCTAAAGAATGCATGAACAATTTCATTTGTACATCTTAAAAAAAAATGCCCTGTTGTTCCATGCATTCATGAAAATATTTGAGGTGTTGGTCAGACCTTCTATTTGTATTCCACTGAATCTAGGAAAATAGGTATTCCATTCATGAGATGAAGGGACATGATTTGGATAACCAACGATAGAAGAAAAATCTAGTGGGGAAAATTTGTTGACCAAGAATGCAGGCATGGCCATCTTGAAAACCTCCCTATGTGAGTGATTTTAGGTTCAAAGGTAAGGAAAATTTTTAGCTGCTCTAGCATGAGAGCTAGTATGAGGTTGCTTGAAAGCCAGGATGATCAAATAGAGAAATGAACAGTGGAGTAGCCAGGATGTTTACCATAAAATGAAATAGTGGAGTTGCCAAGGTGAGATATCTTCAACCCTCACTTCCCTTGCTCACCTAACAAAGGAAATGTAAAAGTTTGTCATACCCAGGGAAAAATATTCTAATCCATACCCCCGATAACAGCGCCATAAAGATGTTATGGTTGTTTCTAGCACCTGCAGCACGAGTGCTTCAAGGGACATATAAAGCCTCCTAGAGACAGCCTCTGGGTTGATTATAGACCAGTGCCTAGGACATCTTAAATAGAGGAGTGCATGGAAGATTATGAGTGGGGGTTCAGTTGCACTCCAATTGTCACGTAAGTAAAAAGAGAATAGAGAGGGGCTTGGTTCAATAGTCTGTCATGGAGGTAAACTCAAGCCGATACAAGGATCCAAATGCTCAGGGGGTACATTGGGCCAACCTTAAAGAGAAATGTATGGTTCTGGTGGCCGACACACAACAACCTGCAACTTTGTATTAAGGTTGTAGTAAAGTGAAGAGGAGGAAAAGAAAGAGGGAATTTGATGCAAAGGGTTGTAAATAGGAAAAAATCCTAACCAACGATGTTCCAGCAGAAGTATGAAAGAGAGAGGAGATGGAAAGGTGGAAACAACAGAGTGCTTATTGAGGTTTCATACCAGATATAACATGGGTACCATTAGCGCTTAAACAACAAAAGTAAATCTGGTCTCACATAGGTACTACAGGTTAATGAAATAACACAAGTAAATTTGTCTTGTACAAACTATTATAGGTTATAGGTTAACACAAGTAAATTTGTCTTATGCACAGGTACTGTTGGCTATTTAGAAGCGAGGATAAATCTATGAATCAGGGAGAAATCAACAGTCTCATTACACTTTTCAAAGAAAGGAAAACATATATGAAATGAGATTATAAAAGGTAAAACATACTGCGCATTGATCTGCTTGGAATCACCAGGGAGTTTCATTAATCCAATATGAGTCCAACATACCAGTCCATTTACATTCATCCAATATATCACTCAAGTCCCTCATGGACAAGCAAGTAGAAACAAAGTGGAATCGCAGAATTCGTGAAGCTTAGGTGCAGAATTTTGAAACCTCTTCTCAGTGTTTCTTCCCCCTCTTTATAAGAAGAGGGGGAGCTTGGATTACAGTTAGAAAATATCTCAGCCAAAGGCCAATTGTCTAATGTACTAGCTGCCTCGGCCTGTGATAACTCTTGCTTCCCCAAAAAGATTACAATCGAGGTTTCATCCCTTCTTGGAAATAAACTGAAATTGCATAAATAATAAGAAAAGGAAAACTAGAGGATGATGGAGAAAGAGGTCCTTCTGCTATTCCTGTGAAAGCCTCTAGTTAGGCCACGTCTCTGTCATCGTGCATCCCTCTAGCTGCTCAAATGGTCCTTGTCGCTTTTGCCTTAACTGCCCGACTTCCCCACTCTATAACGCTGATAGTGATCAACTATAGTTTCCCTTTACAGAGTAGTACTAGAGTTTGTCCTGGTGGTCCTTTGCTGTGTATCTGAGCGGAGCCCCATGTTGAACCATTAATATACCTGAGTCACCATACTTTCATTTACTGTCAAAAGACGTACAACAAAACATTTGAATTCATTTCTGAGGGTATTTTTGTCTTGGGTTTCTTGTTGCGGGAGCTTCTACCGGATCGACCCATATCACTCTGCCACTGCCCCATACTTCTGTTTAAAGTCTCATCTGCCAACCCATACACCTTCAATGCCCCGTATCATGCACTCGGGGCCTTACGGCAGTGAGACTTTTCCTCTTAAATCAGTGTTTACAGGGCAGAAGCTTCTGATCTACTTTAGCCCTTTTACTTTGACCCCTTTTAGTAATTTTCTTCATATGACCGGGGGCTTGAACCAGGTGCTTATCCCGAAGGCGCTAGAGCCTTTTAAAGCCTGTTCGGGGGCCTTTTTCCTGTAATACATGAAATCCCGCATTTCGGCAATTTCTGATGTTGGCCATTAATATTTTGTCTTGACCTTGCGATCATCGATCTGCAGGGTCGGGCCCAACAAAGGCATTGCAATCACAATATGGGAGAGGGAGACCCTTTACCTCCCTTTATAGTGTTGGATGACTTGTTTGGATGTGAAATCCTTATAAGATAGAACACATGAAATATCGCATCCCAGAGGATCCCCCGCATACCGTAATCGCAAGCCTGGAGGGACTACAATGCAGGTGGGACTTTACTTGTATGATCATCGATATGCAATTTTGATAGGTGTCATCATCACTGCCACGTGTCCCCTATGAGTGGTGACACATGTCACCTAGAAATGCCCCCTTAGGACCCTGAAAATGCCGATTTTGTGTGACACATGTCCTCCATACTACCACGTCATTGTGACGTCAGTTTCCCTGTGGATTCATCTGGATCAATGGTGCTCTGCCACATGGCCCCCTGGAGGAGAGATAAAAAGGCCTGCCTATCCCTGCTTTGAGTCTATTTTCTTTGTTAAATATTTTTGGCCTTCCCCAACAATTTAACACTATATGCCCAGTTTTCTGCGATTCATGCGATATCAGCATTCATCGATGATTTTGGTGTTGCGCTTGTGTGCACCCCTTTGTGTCTATGATCGTTGATCTGCGATATCGGCATTGAACATCACGAACCACCGATAAACCATAAGCCTGTGCTTGGGACCCCACTGGTAGCTGATTTGCGATAAGACTAGACCCACCAATATGCGATTTGCAATATCAACGATCGGCTGATTGATGATCTTACTACCTTCCTTTATTGCTGTTGGAAGCTCCGATTGCAATTTGCGATGAGCCTTTTCCTTTGGCCTATTTCTCCTTGTTCTATAGATTTCCAAGGGTAACTTCAACAGGCCTTATCTTCTAATCCAGGAGTCCATTTTTTGTTTTCCATATATTGTTGGAAAGCTTATCACGATCACTATGCAATGGAGAGGGACTAATTAAGCTCCGAGAGCTTCTGTGGCTTGGAAAATGGCTTCAAACTTCACTTATTTTCTTCACTCTGGGCAACTAATAACTTTATAAAGTAGTGAGTGACAACACCATGTATGCCACACCATACCATGCAAATGTTATCTGACAACAATACCATGCACTAACCCAATGATTGGCTTAGTGCATGGTGGATAATACTCACCAAAAAGAATAACTCTATTTGTATTCCACTTATTGTCTTAGTACGTGGTGGATAATACTGGCCAAAAAGAACAACTCTATTCATCTTCCACTCATCTATCACATTGCTAGCACAAGGTCCAAGAAAATATCAACCTCATTTGTATTGTACGAATCTAAAACGCCTTGATCCACTGAAACTAACTGTCGATGTCACCAGAATGTCCAAAAGTCAAGAAGGTGAAATTTTACGCAGTATACTAACTATTTTATGTTTTGGAGTTTTTTAACATATTTTGTGCTCAATTTTGTTGGAAATCTGGTAAATATTTGTTAAAATTGCAAATTTGAGTTGTGTATTCTACACAATTTAAGTGTCGAAGAGGTTTTTCAAAGTGCTAGATCCATTTCTGTAATTAAAAAAATGTTTTAAATAACCAAAGATCACAATCTTATCTACAATTGCATCACCTGTTTTTTTTCAAACGAGACAAATACTTTAAATTAAAAACCTGGATTATGCTGTCATAATCGTTTACATCAAAAAATTAAAACTTGCTTCAGTCATTTCAATTGCTTCTATGTTCTAGTATATCCAAAAAAGGACTTTATTTCCCCTACAAGCCATGTCGACTATAATATTGCAATGATATTTCCCATATGACCGGTAGAACTGACCCAAAATATAAACATACTTGTAATACATAAAAAGGAATTAACTAGTATTTGATGACATGACTTCCTCCCTGGTGCATTAGTTTCCTTTGCTCGTTCCTACTCCTTTGTCACCAATGCCCAAATTTCCTTGTAACTGGGTAAGGACAGGATCAGGGAGCCCGACGATGTCTTCTTCCACCTCAGTCAACATGATGTTACTAGTCAACTCCAAATTGGAGGAGAGGAGGTATGATTACTTCCTGACGATTTTTCGCTCCAATGATGCCTCCACACTCTCAAATTTAGGGTTGATACTATCTGCATTGGTTGTGCGGTATTTCTCCAACAAATCCACTTGATGCGTGAGGAGGTTGAGCCTTCCCTTGAGTAATTTAAATAGAAAATTGACCGCCCTCTTCCACCAAGTCGTGTCATCTTCTGAAAGTTGCCCTCCCTGCGATGCCATCATCAATTCACGCAAAAAGGAATAATTGCTCAACTTATACTCAAACGATTAAACTAACAGATGCTATTGTTGGAGACAGAGTCTCCTTATATAGGGTGTCATACCGAACTTCACACTTGCATTCAACTCTTGCCATTAATGCATATAAACTTTCAATCTTCATTCCCATTAAATATATGTCCTTCTCGAGAGATTTGTTAAACCATCCATGTAGCCAATTCGATGTAACACGAGGTGAATTATGCCTCCATCTCTTTGCCATTAAATCACTTGAATGAATTTCATTCCTCCCAAGCAGGTAAATTAACCACGTGTCCACGGACCCTCTATGCAAAGATATGTATCTCGCTAGGGCTCTTAACGTCTTGCCTCGGGACTCTAGAATCCTACCAAGTGGGTACTCATCCCATTCCATAACCCACCTGCCCCGCATGTGATCCCTTACTCTATTCATCATGTGTCTGTCAGCGCCATCATTGTTGGCCATCCGCTCCATCTAAACCAACATAATTCTATGATATAGAAATTAGGCCCTTGTCCTATCCATTTATTTCACATGTACTTGCCCCAACAACGTGCCACGATTCACCATATCGTCGGCCTACCAATTGAGTTGGAGGAGAATGTGAAATAGGGACAACAGTTCAAATATCTACATATGGTGATTGATCCTTTTCACTAGAGAGGTTCTTGGGAGATCAAAATTTAAATTAAGAGCTAAAAACATCCGAATTACCAACAAAAAGTCCCCTATGCAACACAATTTATTAAATATTTTATTGTTTTGTGCAAACAAATTTCCTCAAGAAACAAATTTCCACAAACTAATCCATATTAAATATTTTATCATTTTGAACAAACTAATTTACACAAGAAACAAATTTCCACAAACTAATCCACAATGCAGAGACGTGTCTTTGTTTTCTTTACTAGAATTTCTAAATGGTATCGACAATATGAAAATTCAGTACACACGCCTTTGCTTTATTTATTACGAATTTCTAAATGATATCGAAAATATGAAAATCAAGTCATATTGACGGGAAGAATTAATTAAGTCTTGAAATCTGCATGGGCACTAATACAACCTCTGAAATTTCTAAATTATTATTTTTAAGAGTAAAATTAAGTTATATATTAAAATATTAATGTATGATATTTTTAAGTTGAAAGAGGTTTATTTTACAATTAGGTTTTTAGAATTTTAATTTAATTATCCATAATTATTAAGTTTAATAATAAGATTTAGTATTTATAAGATATTTTTAATAATATATATAAATCAAATGTTAAAATTGATATACAAAATAATTATGGTTTTTTCTTTCTCTTAATTAAATTGATTAATTAAAAAAATGGCATATAACAAGTGTTATATGAGACTTTAATGTCTGATTAATTAATAAGTCATCATATTGGCTCATGATATTGTAATTGATTAAAATTTTTATAGTGAAATGGGATTAATCTTCATGTATAACAATTTAGTTTCATAATGAGTCTGCTTTTCGGATTAATCACATTATTGAGATTTGGTCTAAGTTTCGAACCAACTAATGTGGTTCATCATGAACCATGCCTTTGTCTCAAGGATGAACCACATTAGTTAGTTCAAAACGTCCACCAAATCTCAATAATGTGATTAATCCTAAAGACTAATCTCATTATCAAAGTGGATCACAAAAAATTATGATCTAACTATTTAGTTTCATGTTTTTTCAAATGTATATATTGTTTTTTATTAATAATAATGTAATAATAATTTAAAATAAAGTTATAATTTTATGGTTTTTTATATTTTAACATCATCAAAAATATTTTAAGTGTTTTGATGTTTATTGTGGATTGATATCTATTTTCATTTATCAACCATTTAATATATATGATTGAGCTAGTTACTATACAAATTAATAAAATTGATTTATTTTTTAAATAAATAATTTTTATTTTAGATAGTTAATAGTAATATTTCTATATTTATTAATTGTTGAGTTTCTTTAGTGTTATTCATTCAGCCTTAGATGTTAGGAGAGATAGGTTTCATCCTCAATCCTATTAGCTCTTGGATCTTCTCGGCTAAGACCAGATGTTGATTTACTTCATGCTTTGTATATTTTATAGGAGACATTGTCACCCTTTGTATAGACATCATTGTACTAAACTCAACAGTTCTTTTGATTTACTTTGTGGTCATTAGTTAGACATAAATATAATTATCTTATCTT